>JABEEN010002238.1:0-15969 GCA_013363205.1 Fusarium tuaranense | reverse complement strand
TTAAAGTCGGGATAACCGATAGATAAGATCGATCATGTGTGGCTAGCCAAGATCAGTGCTGTTCAAGGGCGGTGGAATGTGTGTTAGGTGGTCAAAATAGACTTCTCTATAGCAAGTTCTTATGATTGGCCATGACTCGCTTATCGTGGACCCACACTACCGTATTGATACGATGTGGTGGAGTTAAGAGACACTGTTTTGCACTACTCCGTAATTAGGGAGGGATTGGAAAGGGGGCGCGCCGCGTAATTCTCCCAGATGCGACCCAACCAATACAAAGTGAGGAGCCGCTACTACCGTACCCATACGACGGACGGTTAGCTGACAATCTCCGCCTTCTGTTTCAATCTTCTACCTCCTCTCCCGAGCATCCAGGACTCGCCCTTGATGAAGCGACAACGTAGAGCGCACGCCAAGTCACGCGAGGGCTGTAAGCAGTGCAAGGAGCGACATGTCAAGGTACCCAACACCCTCTCCCGCTCGTCGGAGATACGAGTCACCCGCGTCAGAAAGAGCTCCATGGCTGATGCTTGACACCAGTGTAATGAGGTCCACCCCCAATGCATGAACTGCAAACGGCTTGACATCCAGTGCAGCTTTTCCGCACCCAGTCTCACAACCACACCGCTTAACCAGGATAGCCTTGCCGACCTTGAGTTGCTGGACTACTGGCACCGGCATTCCATTCCGGCAAACGCCTCCAGGCAGTCAGAGCAAGAAGCGGTTCGCCTCGGTTTCTCTCACCACTACCTCCTCAATAGCATTCTTGCCCTCGCCGCCCTCCAGCTCTTCGACGAGGACCGGTCCCAGACCAGATGGTACGTCAGGGCGGTCGCACACCGGGAGGCCGCAATTACCCGGGCTAGGCCACACTTCCAGCATTTGGAAGAGTCGCAACGACCAGCCCTCCTGAGCTTCTCTTTCTATACTTCGCTGTATACCTTGGCAGAACCTCTTCTCCGACCAGTCTCCACTGGCTGCCAACCAAACTTTGACCCAGTAAAGGAGCTCCTGCAAGCTATTCGGCTTGGTAGGTCCTCGACTACCTTTGTGCAACAACATCTCGCACCTGTCGTCTCGTCAGATCCGTTCCTTGTGGCTAAATACCACCCGCTCAGGCTTGAGGCTATCCAAGGTCTAGAATCAAGATTCCCGCAGCTGGTGTGGCTACGGGACTTGATAGAGCATCAGTGCATAGGTCGGGATAGAACTGTGTGTCTCGATGCTGTTGAGTCGCTCTTCCTCAGCATTGCCTATGCTGTGGACAATCCACATAATCCAAGTCAGAACCGGGCGATATGGGGATGGGCAAGCAACGTTGACAGCGCCTTCTTGGATATGTGCTCTGCTCAAAATGCAGTGGCACTCGTGATATTTGCCCACTTTGTGGGCCTGATGAGTCTGGCTGGGGAGAATTGGTACTTGAGGGGCTGGCCGGAGGTGGTCCTGGGGCACATACGGAGCCTTCTAAAGGACGGGTTGGAGGATGCCATACGGTGGCCTGAGGAAGTTGTATTTGGAAATAGACTCGTACTCCCCCTTGTCACTTAGCACAACAAATCGGTCTCAATTTTCCACGCCCCCATTTCTGCCATCAACCCTGGCTAGTTGCTCATTGAATCTAAAACCCAAAGAGCGGTATTCTAGAAGATTTCGTATTGAGCACCCCATAAAACGTAGATAACGATGGCTCCGATAAAGCTAGAATCACTCATGTGGATATAACGCCCCGGCATATCCCCGTTGAAGTTCCAACTGTTGAGCCAGCATGTCAGATAGCAACCCAAGCTCAAAATGCACGACCATTACTAATTTTCTTAACTCTTTTTAAATTCCTTGGACGTTTCGATCCCGCTCCTACTTGAGGGTCAGTGCTACGGAACTCCCCTATGGAATCATTACTTGACATACCTTGCTTCCCTGCCACAACACCGAGTAACAGCTTCGAATACGCTGCTGCTGTGGCGGCCGCATAGTTCTGCCAGTCGTCGTTTTTATGCACATCACAGTAATCGCAGATGCCACGGATAACGAGGCAGGAAACAGCGTTGACCACGCCAGCGGCTTCCATCTCGAAACACAACACACCGTGTTCGCGAGCCAGCTGGTCTCGACGCATGGCATTCTTTATGACACTATTGCCTGACCCTATGGGCCCGTAATGAATCATTGTCGGCCGTGGGGTATGTGGTGGCCCATGATAGCCTGAACACACCTTCTCCGATGACGGGCACTGCGTGCAAGGTATGGCCTCCTGGGCTGGGCGGCGGTATTCGGGCATAAGCTTAGTGATTTTGTCGAGGTGTTGCTCCAGTAGCTCGGATGGCGGGTTAGGGTCTGAGTGGAGCTTGTTAATGGCGGAGGCGAGAGAGCGCGGCGGACCTCGTAGACTACCCGTCGTTTGAAAGATGTTGCTCTCCTTGTCCTTGCCAAGGTCGTACTGAACCACACCGGAAGATCTGCCTTTAGGGATACCAACAACCACGTCGCCAAGGCGGGTATCATTCTGTTCCGATGGAGCGCCGCCAGCAATGCCGACCAAGAGGCAAAACTTGAGCGCCGGAAAGCTACGCACCATATTGGACGCGACCGATGCAGCTGAGTTAGTCCCGTACTCCCCAGCTGGGAGACATGCAGCAACGACCATGTGGTTCGCCATGGTGCCAAGCACATACTGATTGTCATCGCCTTCGTCCCTGTTGAAGTTGCCATGTTCGCTGTCAAAGAGCGCTCGTACTGCCTTGAGTTCTTTCCACAGCGCACAAATGATCCCGACCTCGTAAACTCGCCCAGGATATGTTTTGTAACTGGTGGAATCTGCGGAGTTTTGTCCTCTACTGTTGGCATGGACGTCGCTTGGGGATCCCATGAAACGAGTGTTCGAGTCTGAATCAGACGCAGATATTGCCTGACTGGAGCCAATACCGCTATCTGACGCCTTGCCGTCCTCGCCTTCTCGCGGAAAACCAGTGTCCCCCCAGACCCAAGGGAAATGCGAAGTAGTTCCAAAAATCAGGGCCCCGTGTTTTTCCTCAGAGACTGCTTCTGTCCTGGGAGGCAACCTCTCTGATAATGCTAAAGGGAAAAGCGTCTGCACTGGCTCGCATTGATCCTTCTCTGAGGCACCTCTGCATCGACAGGCCTCGAACATGGTTGTTGGTGTGTGCCATATCAAGTTATGGCTGAGCCGAACAAAGGGATTGCCGAGACTGCCGTGCTATTTGACCACCCTGTTCAGATCAGAGAAACAACTTGCGATGTAGTATTTCTGCTTTGGTAGCTCGGTCCAGTCGTCACAAATATTCACATTGGCGGGCCGGATAATGTTGCCAAAACCACATCCAACCAAAGTGACGGCATGAACGGCCCTGATGAGATCAACCCACGATTTACCGCTAGCATCTAGAGTGGCCACACGTGCGTGTAGGTCACTTGTTGTCGATAGCATGAGGTCTTCAAAGTCCCAGCCTTCAAGATATCTTCGCGGCTTGCCTTCCAGCTTCTCGCCGCAGTATCCCGCAATGTCGGCCTGATGGTCGATGAGTTTCTCCAGTATGTTGTAGAGATGATCAATCCGGTTCTCAAGAAGAATGTTCCCGTCCTTCTCTCCATATAGCCGAAGGCCACGGTTCTTGGATTTGGCCAGCACTTCAATGGCAGAGTCGGCCGTGAAACGGTTGTTTGGTTCCTGCAAGTCCTCCGGACTGCATAGAAACAGATCTCCCAACGCACCTTCGTTGTCATGCTTCAAGGATGCTCGTAAGACATGCAATAGAGCACTCGTACCGTTGATGAGCCAGCCTCGTTTGTCTCGCTCGTCCCACAGGAGCACCAACTTGGTGGCTAACCACTGGAGCCGGGGGACGTAGCCATGTCGAGAAATTTGGATCGGTGTGTCCCTGGTACCGAGGTTGAACTTTGGGCCTCCAATGATCATCCGCCCTGCAGAAACCCAGGTTTTGGTGAGCGCACAGTCTTCGTCAGGGTTAGGGAGCCCTGAACAAGCAACGGGGTAATGTGCTTCTACCGAACCTGCCAATCCGTCTATCAGCATTAAACTTTAGGTTTAAAACTGACTGAAACGAGCCTTACCAGCAAGAACCCGGGCTTCCGAGCACCATCCAAGCACATGACGAAGACTCTCCAGATTGAGACGAGCAACATCCTGTTCTTGGGCCACATCACTATCCAGATAGGATATTCGATTTCCGTCCTTATTGTAGATCAGATGCCAACAAAGGATATCTTCTTTAAGCCTAGTCGGAACCAGCATCGTTGAGAAACCCTTGATGCAGATTTTGTCGTTGAAACGATCGACTCTCTGAGCCCGAGCTAGTCCCGCCATAATGTTGGGAGGAACTTCAAGACCAGTACTGCACTCCACTCTTCGAAGAATGGGATATCCCCTCACGACTACTGGATTCCTGAAGATGTCGTGCCAGCATTGGCCGTTGGCATTGTCAGGGGTTTGTGGGACTTCTTCCATTGTAAATTCGATCTCGCATGTGATGGCAATTGACAATAGTGGACCTCTGAATGTAGCCAACAAAGCGTTGTTCTGCAAGATACTGATATTCGGCGTGCAGTAGACGAGACCGCTCTGCAGCGTCGAAGTCCTCAGAGCAGCCCCAAGCCAGGCAAGCTGTTCTCCAATCTCTATGATAGAAACAGCTAGACCGCTGGCCTGTGCTATAAACATCGAACCGTCGACCCACGCACACAGTGCTGTTCCGTCAGATAACATACCTAGACGTCAGTTAGGGAGGTAGTGATTCTTTGAACAGAGGCACCCACAACTATAAAAATTATCCTCATCCTGAAGAACCCCCTTAATCAGTTGAAGTGTCTTTTCTCCTGTAACTGGCCAAGTCTGATGCATGTATTGAGCACAAGTTGCGGCCTGTGCGTCCAACGAAGACCCGGTCAGGGTAATTATACCCTCAAGCAGCTCATCCGGTGACTCTGGATACTCCTGCGTCTCAAAGAAATCAAGTATGTCCCATTGGAGTTCGAATCGGGCACGGCGACTTTGAATAAATGTGCGCCTGCTAATTTCATGAGTTGATGGGAGTGAGGACATGATTGCTCCCCCGATTGATCCAATGGTGTTCGGTTTTGTCGGAACGAGGCGAAATTCCCTTTGTAGTCGAGTGACTAGCCATTGGTAAGCCTCAGTACCGAAAATGAAGTCTCGGTAAGCGAGAAGCCAACTCTCGGGGGCTTCTTCATTGTTGGCCTCTGCCACTCCCTTGGCACTTGTGCTGTGGTCAACTCTATCCCCTGGATATGGACCCCTAAGGCCATTCTCGTGTTCTCGAATGCCGATATCGTTCGAGTTGAGGCTTTGCGACTCTTCGTGAATTTGATCCAGTTCAGCGATTTGTTTCCCCCACCACGGGCTCATGCGGCCCCCTCCGGAGGTATCTTTAGCCCGCCAACGGCTCATAAGTTCTTCCAAGTCCATCCCATCCGATTGCGGTGTGCTTCTCTTGGGGTCCTCTTCGTGTTGTTTGAGCCCGATGTCTTTAAGGGTTGTGGCAATCTCACTAAAAAGGGGAGCTGTTAGGGATAACTGGTTAAGATAAAGAATAGTCATGACATCAAAAGTGAGCAGCACTCTCTTATGAAATTCACAACATTCTTGGATGAATTATATTATAGGCTGCAATGATGTCAAAGCCATCAGCCACAACAACAAAAAAACATAGCTATTAATACATAACGGTATTAAAACCCAATACCGTGAAAGACTATAACCTAAATTTTTTGACTTCTATAGCAATAGCCACAAAGAATCAGATGGAAAGGTGCGTCTTCTATACAAGATGACACCTTTCCTTATCCCCGGAGGGATAAAAAGTCTGCGTTGCTCCTCTGGCTGGCCATCGTTCTTGGATGAATCAATAGGTTCGAGTATATGCGATGGCTTACTCACTGTCTATGCCTATGCACAAAGGCCATGACATCTCGGTGCATTTGCGTTGGACCATGATACCCAACCTTCAGTGCAAAAGCCTTCAGCAGCTCGGGCAGAATCTCCGAGATCCTTGTTTGCGTATTTTCGTCGGCGTTCAACCAGTTGATTTTGTTGAACAAGTCGTCGACTATCACCCGTACGTAACTCTGCTTCCTTGAATTCGCCGTGGTTGATGTCTCCGAATATTCGGTTGCAGTGTCGCCGACGTCTTGTTCGGCCGGATCTTGCTTTGACTGCGTAGCGACCTGATCGCCATCCTTGCTCAATCTACCAAACTCGCTCCCCATTGCCGGCGCGGACGCGTATCCCGAGTCAGTGGGAGGCACTGCCGGGACTACCTCAGGCAACTTTTGAGAGCCTCTTGGTCTTTCACTATCAATTTCCCCTACCGTGTCGCTCGATACGCATGTCATAGTAAGATCTGGTGAGGAGGACACCACGGTGGGCCTCAGATACGAATGTTGAATATTGTAAACGGGTATTCTCCCATTCCTCGGCCTGCTTCTGTCGAGATTCACTGGCGGGGATGTGGTATCGCCAGTCAGGGGAGTAGGCAAGGTGGTGAGGCTTTTCAGGCAGGATGCGCTTAGTAAGCTCCTGGACCGTCTTTGCCGCGGCGTCCATTTTTCACGGATCTGGGCATGCCGGAAGGAGGAACACTGGGAAGTCTTGAATCGAGCTCGTAAGCAATGACAGCGACGTCACCGGGAAGTAGATCGAGATGTAAGGGCCGGAACGCGATAACGATGATAATTGGTATGGATAACGTGATCAGGGACTCGGGGAGGCGATGAGATGGTGTGGTGAGGGGAAGCGGCGACAAGGACGCAAAATGTGTGAAATGGGGAACAAATGGATCACAGAACGGGGCTCGGTTGAAACGAGCTCTACTGCCTAACGCCTGCAATTGCCCAGTGGCTTTGATCTCTACCAATGAAGGACCTGCTTGGCGAAACTGGCTGGAGGCATGGCCAATGGGTTGCTGAGTCACACGCCATCTTACTGTGAAGCGCCTCGATCAGCATGTTTTCAGTGTGTGAAAAGTTACAAAGGCCATGGACCTCAGTAATTGACAGCCAGTCTCTAATATAGTCAATAAGTCACGTAAATGCACGTTCGTCTTTTTTTTAGTGGGGGGCGTTGAACCGCCGTTGTCTTATCTTATGCAATGTCCATTCTCCAGATTTGGACTATCACTAGCTTTTGGTATGGTGAAGTCGGAAGACGCTTAGACGAAGCTGAGAATGGGTCTCGAAATGCCTCTGTCTTCGAACGTTGGGGCGGGGTCAAGGCAAAATCCGCCTCTCATCTGCCTCATGCATGCAGATGACGGCAGCCAGCCACGGGCTCACTTTCCGCCTTGCCAGGCAAATGAGGTCGACTTTGAAGTCCATCCGAGGTCCAATCGTACTGCTGGTGGAGTGGAATGGCTGGGTTGACTGGCCCCAAAAAGGTGACGGCACAAGAAGAATCAGGATTGGTGTGGTGAGAGAGATGGCGACGCTGTCACGCCTCATTCTAGCTGTGTAGACTATACAGTCGTGTACCACTTAATAAAAGGGAGGGCTCCCTTCTGCCCTAAAATCAAGACTGCAATTAGTGTTATCTATTATATTCACGAGATACGGTCAGGCAAGTATCAGGAAATGGACCTAACAGGGGATGATTCCAGCACACTTTGTGTAAATACACACCTTAGCCGTTAAGGACTTACCAAGGGCCCGGTAGGAAAGGGTGGTATTTCTAAATAACATGGTAGTTTGCTAATTTCGCACAGGGCGGAGTAGCCAACATCAATGAAGTCTCAAGAAAGCACAGGACATCTTCTTTGAATCGCTCTCGGAGCAGGACCGTCTTCTTTACTCGCCCGTGTTAACCCTGACCCGAAATGCGCACCTAATGTTTAAAAGGAACGCACCTGGGTGACAGTGCCGTGACTGGCGCCCATACGTCGGCTCTGGTTCTCAAGGCAGAATTCAAGTTAGGCACCAGGGCTTAATAGTCAGCAGGGAAGCGAGAGATAGCCAATCGTGAAGTCGTCAGGCAGAATTGGGCAGGGATACTTCTGCAAGCCATGGGAAGGAGTGAGCAGCTGACGCTGTACTTGTTGCCCAATAACATCGCCAGTTTGATACACCACGGCCTAGACGCCAGAGCACAGCAACCTATCATGCTTCGTGTTAGCTCTTGCGACGAATCTTCTAGATATAAAAATAATAGTATAATAAAGAAGATTGGAGTCTATTTCCCTAAGCCCTTTTTGTTTCTTTGTTCCTCAAGGCATAGCTAACCCCCCACGAAAATTCCTCAGCTTGTTGCCCCCGATCAATAGTTCTTGATATCCAGGAGCACATGTTAGCCGCAGGAGGGTTTCCAAACCAACACAGAAAAATATGGATTCACTTATCTTTCGAACCTTCATGCGACTTAATCCCACTCAAGACACCGGGGAAGACATAAAACTTGGATTCTCAGTTATAAAAATCCAGATTGACCCTACAGGATTGGCAAAGGACGTGATTAGCGTCGAAAGCCGAGAGCAACCCCACAAGAGAAGGAAGCTTATCGCTTGGCTTTTCAAATTATCGAATAAGCCTAAATCATCGCCCGAGCAGGCGGATGACTCTACCACTGGATTCCGAGCAGCCACCTTTCAATGGAGGAGCGCCAATCCGAAACCCTGGTACATACTGGAAGGATATGATTTCTTCGACTCTACTTATTCCGAACAAAGCGCCGCGTCGTGGGCTCTCCGATACCTGAGAGAATTAGCCGAGCTTGCCGGACGCTCAAGACCGCTCTGGGCTCGGAGCGTCAGGAGGCTACGACTGGAGGGTGGGCTCGACAAAGTGTTGACAGGTATACAATGCCCATTCTTCTAGCACGCCAGAGGCCTGCCACTATGAGCTGGCTAACAGTTCTCAGCACTAATTGTGTGCGAGACATATACAGCCAAGGCAGTTGCCAGCGAGATCGAGAAAACGTTCTCCCCTTTGGAACCCACAGAACGATTCCTGGCAGAACTTCGACAACTTGGGGAAATATATCGCCCACAGAGGACGAGCCGCAACCTCGAGCAAATCTTTATGCTTCAAATCCACCACGCCAGCCTTAACCTGTTTTCCGACTTCTTGCAGAGCTTCGCAACGGACTATGCCACCCCTCGCATGCTTCTGTTTGACCCTCGGCAAGCCGAACTGCGGCGCTGGAATCTGAAAGCCATTGTGACGGACTTTCAGCTCTATAGACGATTCACAAGCCTTGGTACCGAGTTGACGGCTACTACTGAGTCGCTGCTCGAGGTCGTCTTAGCCCTAGAGGACGACACAAGGGAGGACGGCACGAGACTGGCAGTTCTGGGTGCCGAGATCCGGGGCTGTAGCAAGGGCATCACAATGTGTCTTAGCAGATTGTCGGGCGACCTAGATAACCATCTCCAGTTACTCAGCTTGTCCAAGGACATGAACCAGTCGGGCAACGTCCAGATGCTTACGCTTCTAGCCACGATTTTCCTACCTCTGTCCCTCTCAGCTAGCATGCTCAGCATGCAGTCGCGCCTCAAGGACTTGGGCGATCTGTTGTACGATTTCTTCGGTGTCGCGGTTCTCCTCGCGGCGGTCGTTGCGCTCTTGCTCGTGGCCATGTTTATATTCACAAGGGCCAAAGAGCTAGAGAGCAGGCTTTGGAGGTACCGTATTTACAAGGCGTGCCTTCGTCCTACTCTTTTGGCCACGATGGCGGCCATTGTGTTAATCTTCGGCGGGCTCGTGCTGGCATCCTTCGTGGTGGGTATGTTTAGGGACGTGGTGCTTGGGTCGAAGATTCTGGGCTATGGAATCATCGCAGCGATCAGCACACCGGTAGTAATTATAGTTGCAGTTCTTATAGTATACTGGACTATTGGCCTAATAGGCCGAGTCGCCGACAAAAGTGCCTAAATGGGAAATTAGGAGGAAGAAGGGGAAGCAAAACGACCTTGAGGGGGATAGTTAGGGTAAAATTGCTCTTTAAGGTTTAGGTTAGACCTAGGGTTTTATATAACAAAATATTAAACCTTTTAACCCTATAGTATAAACTTAAGTCTTTTTTTCTTAATAAAATAATTGACTTTTTATACCTTAGGGTATAAATTAAGATTTCATTTAATAAAAGCTAAACTCTTTAACCTTAATATATAAACCAAGCTTTTATTTAATAAAAGCTAAGCCTTTTTAGACCTTCCCCCGACAACCGCATTTTTTGGCGTCGGCCAAATAATCCATACTCTACGCGGGACACGAGGAGCAATGAGCTCCAGTATTGACACAATGCTAGAGCAGTTCAAGGACGGCACTCTCTTTGAATGCATCTATGTACAGCACTTGTTCCCCACACTCGAGCGACCAGAGGAGTATTTCACAGCCGCGATACAATACATTTCTGAACAGACGGGAGCCAGTGTTCGAAGTCTCATTCGGCTTCTGATAGATATCGACAGACTCTTCGTAACGCATTTCACAGAGATTACCGAGAGAGCAAAGCGAAGTGAGGATGAGCCCCTATTCCGAGAAGCAGAAAGGGTTGTCTTCGGTAAACCTGAAGATTGCGTGGGCTTTACGTTCCTGGTACAATGGGAAACAAAGGTAAGAACAATAACTCAACATATTCACTGCGTATTGAACGTTATAATGCTAACAGATACTTAGTCCTTGCGTACGAAATGGACGTAGTAGGTAATTTTTACGCTGTCGAGGTCTTTGCGACGACCAAATCCTTTCTAGGGTAGGTATACTGAAGGGGATGGGGGTTAGTCAGCAGGCTTTGAGGAGTACCATACCTACAGGGTGTCTCGTTAGGGAGCGAGTGTGCCCTACGCGCTAATCGAGCGGGGAGGCAATCGGAGTTTCCCGAGGCTTTGATAATGGCTCCAATCTCAACTTCTCCTCTGACTCTTCTCGCTCCATATCCGGTGTTAAACTCTTGTCTCGCACTCTTGTGCCTTGACACGTTACTACGTTGACACCAAGGCACAATTTATACACACAGTACCAGGTTTCGTGAGCATCGCCATGGCACCTCCAACTACAGACAATCCCCACCCTGTCAAGCGACCCCGTGTTGGAGAGCGGACCTTGCTCGCCTGCGTCGGCTGCAAGCAGAAGAAGCTCAAGGCACGGTCTTCCACCCTCAGGTACTGTGCCTCATCTGACTTTAAGATAGTGCGATGGACAAGTGCCAAGATGTCAAAACTGCTCAAAGAATGGGAGAGGTAGGTCAGACTGCACTGCACATCTGACCAAACAGTCGGTGTTGACAAGGCCATCTAGAGTGCCTCGTTGAAGACCCTGCGACGGGTCTTTTCCGTCCTCGAGACTACATGCAGTCGCTGGAAGCAAGAGTCGCTTATTTAGAAGGCCTTCTCCAACAAGTCCGACCTGATGTAGCCTTGGATCATCTTGCTGGGCTTGAGAAACCCCATGGCGACTTGTCACCTTCTGCTACATTCCCCGAGTTGCCTCGACCCTCGACAGTGCGAAATGGCGAAAGAGCGCCCATAACATCGGATGCAGACGCTGCCGAAGGCCATCAGCACGATGCATCTCTAGACTTGGAGGACCCGGCTGACCAGCTCTCTGCCGACGTTGCTCTGTTATGCCTCACAACAGCAAGCAAGGAGCCTCACTACTTTGGTCCATCCTCTGCTGTGTCATTCTCCCGTGTTGTTAGT
Organism: Fusarium tuaranense; assembly: GCA_013363205.1. Classification (NCBI taxonomy): domain Eukaryota; kingdom Fungi; phylum Ascomycota; class Sordariomycetes; order Hypocreales; family Nectriaceae; genus Fusarium; species Fusarium tuaranense. The sequence continues at coordinate 4,285 of JABEEN010002238.1, read as the reverse complement.
GCCGCTATGAATCTTCCCAAGAAAGTTGGAGGCTCTCAAGCCAGCCTTGTCAACTTCAGCCACGGCAATTCAAGCTGGGAGTTGGCAACACCATTTCCCATCAGCTTCCCTTCATCGCCTCTCGGGACAACATTGTCTCAGGCTTATTTCAACAACATCCATCCTCAATACCCTTTTTTGCATCGACCAACATTTCGGTTCTGGGAAGAACTATGCTTCAAGGCGGATAGCACTGGCAACCTTTCACTTGCTGGTGATATCGCCCAGTTCTTCGTTTGGATGGTATACGCAATTGCCTCCCTAGCCCTGGGCCCTACCCATTACGATACGGCGGAATCCTACTACAATATGGCTCTTGCGCACCAACCTTCGGTTCTAGAGCTTGATGGCATTGAGTCAATACAAAGCCTGCTTTGCTGTGCCGTCTACTCTATCAGATCCCCTGCTGGGGGAAGTTTATGGTAGGTGCCAAGAGTCGGCCACGTTGTCCATCAGTGGCACACGCAATGGAGGGGTCACCCAGACGCTGATCATCTCAGGAAACTCTCTGGACTGGCAATTCGATATAGCATCGAACTGGGCTACCACAGAAGCGCATCTACATATCGCAAAAACTCGAATCCTCTGATTGCTGAGATGTCCAATCGATGCTTTTGGGTGGCATACGATATCGACCGTGTCGCATCTTTTATTCTTGGCCGGCCAGTTGGCATCCCCGATGATTGCATCGACGCTGAGGTAGGCGCTTGGTCACACCCAGATTCTTGCCTACTAACTGGCATCTCTCTAGCTCCCTTTGGATATCAACGATGAACACATCAACGCTTTGGGTTTACTTCAGAACCCTCGGGCCTCACCAGATGAGCCACCAACCAATATGACAGGGGCTATACATGTTATCAAACTACGTCGACTGTGGTCAAAAATCGGCAACAGTATCTATCCAGCCATCACGAAATGTTCCCCGAGCCAAGAAGTTGCAAAGAAGCCCTTAATTGATCAACTTGCTAAGGAGCTCGAGAGTTGGCATACCGAAATCCCGCAGCCACCTGATACGGCTGGCCTCGATCCATTGTCCGTATTTGCATCTCGGGAGTGGTTCAAGCTAGCTTATGACCACTCAGTCCTCTTACTATACCGGTACTGGATCACGCGCAAGCCACCTCCTGGTGAAGAGGAATCTGTTGAGCATGCGCTTGAGACTTGCTCGCAGAAGGCGAAGGAAATATGTCTTCTCTACCGACGGCTGTTTCAGTACCAATCCATGCAGTTTACCTGGGGCTCACTGCACATCCTCTTCCTTGGCGGTCTCACGTATCTGTACTGTATCTGGAAATCGACCAGAGTGAGGCAAGCGGCCAAGAAGATGGACGTCATCAACACATGTATGGCCTGCAATACAGCACTTGTGATTATAGCCGAACGCTGGAGCAAAGCCACACCGTACCGGGATATCTTTGAAGTACTTTCTGAGAAAACTATCGGCCTAGTATGCGGAGACGAATGGAGGCCGCAAAGTGGCAGCTCCTCTGTGCTACTTCCTTCGCACTCGGGGGCGGTAGACTCACAACCTTTGGAGGACTGGATTATGGAACTTGGCGCTAGCGATATGCCGACCGAGTCTGAATGGTTTGTCCAGCAACTACTTCAAGGGATGCGGAACACACAAACGGATATCACAGCCGAAGCACCTCCGACATGTTTAGATATGTGATATTGCACAACGCCATTAGGAAAATGATTTCATTTAGCTTGACCTGTATGGTTCTATCAATGTAGCTGTTAATACCTGTTGAGCCGATATCCTCTTGGTTTCCGTCACACCCTTCATCCTGAACCCAAACCGCACTTCTCGATGCTTTCACATTGGGACTTGAGGTATAAGTCATCAGCACTCAGTAGCGTAACACCGAGAGCCTTTTCGTAGCCTTCCTGATCTGGTCTCCCCATCTCACATAAAGAAGGCCTGTTACTTGACGTCAGGTTTGACTGAAAAATACCAGCGGCGGAGAAGGGAAGAAAATCCTCATAAGTGATTGGCTCGGCTTCCAGGAGACCTTGAGAGACAAGATCTTCCAAAGAGGACATCTTGGACGAATCTTTTGGAAAAGGTTTCCCAGTACGTCGGTATGTGCAGTAGACCAATTCCCGTCTCCTGAGCTCAGTCCAGGTGTCTGGATATTCTCGAAACACCTCACCCAAGATCTCATCCATCAATGCTGGCCTTTTGTCGCCAGAAAGAGCCTGGAACTTGTCCATGGTCTTCTCCAACAAGACGTCATATAACTTCCTACCCGTAGGCGTAACGGCAGCCCCGCGTTCCTCGATCTCTCCAAATCGAGCTCTGTGTGTTCCTTCAACAAGGATACCTTCTGAGTTCCGGAACTTGATTCGTTCTTCGAGAGCCAGGAAGCTTGTTTGGCGAAGCAGGATGGGACACTGGCGAGGAGGAGGGCCTTCGATGCGGTCTTTGACTTTGAGACCCTCGGCCTTCATCCTCTCCTGGCTAGCCATGATATCCAGGCTTCTCGGAGTCAGATGATTGATGTGGGAGCTCTTGAATGAGGCAATGTCTGCCAAGATTGGATGTTCAGCAGCAAGTGTCTTGTATTCGTCCTCAGTCGCAGACGCTTCAGGCCTCCAGCTGAACGTCTTCATCGCTTCAAGTATGAATTCCTCGGCTTGTGAAGCAGTCAGACGGTTGTTCTGGGCCTCAGCCGTACTAATGAGGCCAAGAAGCCTGGAACTGAAGATGTTGCGTTTGGCCAAGAGCTTGGTGGCCAAGTCCCGGGCCTCGTTATCAGAAAGCAACTCTGGTCGAAGTAGGGTCGTGAAAACACGAAAAGGGTTTTTATTGAGAGACGCAAGATCGATGGGCCGGAAGCAAGTGGCGTGCATTGGGAGTCCGGCGATGGAGAGATCATAGTAGCCCACGGCTTTAAGACCTATGACCGCAAAGATACGGGAAACGGTTCTTAATTCATATGGGGTTCCCAGTCGTATCGCACCATGTCGCTCCAGATCAAGTCTTTGAGGGACAGCACTTTTGCCGATGCTTGTCTGATCTTGTAACTGGGATTTTGCAGAGAGAACCTCCTTGTTGATAGACTGTACAATGCGAATGAGGTCCCCATACAAGGGAACTTCGTTTCTGTACATCGCGGACATGGCGACGGTGAAGGCCGTTCGAACATCATCGGGGTCCATGAATGGCTCAACTGAGCTATAGGGAGCGGCCCCGGCGGTAGTTGATCCCATCGTGAGAGTCGACATCTTGATGAGTCCAAGAATTGCAAAGTGTTGAAAAAACACCAAGTGGTAGCTAGAGTGAACCAAAGAAGATGACAAGAAGTAGCTAGTACTGAAGTCTAACTCACAAGATCTGTATCTTATTCTCATCATTATCGACAGCTGCGATTATATCACAAACGACATCGGGTGTTACCGAATGAACTGGTTCTCAAGTCCACACCTGGGGTGTCTGAAGGATCGGCTCAATCTAGCCAATCACGGGGGTTCCCGAGTCCCCGCGAACAACAGCAACTATTTACATGCGTTAAGTCATTACCAGGCCAGGGTCTTGAGATTGTTCAAGTATCTCAATCAATTCTCAGTTTTAATATCAAGTACCTTACACTTTCCTCAGTAACTTCACAATGTCATCCACCGCCACAGTCACACTTGCGACCTCTTCTTCCTTGAATGTGTCAAGCGGCAAGGATGGTAAGCCAAAGAGACTCCACCAGATCCCCCAGTTTCGGACTAAGGAGGAAACGAGGCGTTGGCAGCTGGAACAGATGGCTGGTGCGTTCCGCGTCTTCGCCAAGCTCGGATTTGCGGACGGAGGAAGCGGTCACATCAGCCTAAGAGGTGAGTCACTCTCGTACTCGTCGGTCTCTACCGAGGCAGTTTAGGTCTAATACCTTTTGCCATTCGTTCAGACCCCGTTCGGCCAGATACCTTTTGGATCAACCCATACGGAGTCCACTTTGGCCTTCTAACCGTCTCTGATATGGTCCACATCGATGAGGACGGCAACCGGATTGGTGGTGGAGAGAAGCCCGTTAACACAGCGGGCTTCATAATTCATGCCGCCATCCACAAGCGACGTCCAGACATCAATGCCGCCTGTCATCTCCATAGCCCATATGGTCGAGCCTGGTCAACTTTCGGAAAGCCCATCGACATGCTCAACCAGGATTCATGCATGTTTTATAAAGATCTTGCGGTTTATGGCAGCTTCGGCGGCGTGGTCTTTGCGAAGGAGGAGGGCGGCCGCATCGCC
>JABEEN010002237.1:0-12116 GCA_013363205.1 Fusarium tuaranense | reverse complement strand
ACACACACACACACACCAAGAACCCGGGTAACCCCTCCTTTTTTTTTTTGCAAGCCTCCCTCCTCGGGTAACCATGCATCTCCCGTTTCCCCAGAGTCTCATCACCCGGGCGTCCAGTTCCTCGGCAATCAATCCCTGAGACCTTTTTTTTTTTCATCTCTGTCATTTTTACCCCAAATGTTCCCGAAAAAAACAATGCAGCCCGAAAAGCCTCTCGTTTCCCGAACCTGGGGTACTTGCGCCCGTTGCAGCCAGCGCATTGCAACTCAACAACCATAATGCCAAACACGACGGCGTAAATTCGACCAAGACCTACATCCTCCCCATAGACAATTACAAATACCCCAGTGAGGCTTCGCTGTTGTTGAAATAAAGTTGCCCAGGGCCCTTTCCATCCCCCTGAAGCCGTTGCTGCAAGAATTCACGGATCGGGTATCATGACCCCAGGGTGCTTTACCAAGATGGGAAAAACTTGCAGGAAAAAAGTAGGGACCCCGGGGGAAGAAGAGAAGGGAGAGAGAGGTAGAGGAATAAAACGCATGACAGATCTCTCGCAGGGGGCGAAAGATCTATTTCTATCAAGTCTAGAAGCTCGGGGCATGTGTTTCACAAGGAAAGATCCGATGCGTGAAACTTGAGTCCATCGTCTTTGTTTGCGTTGAAGATCGTGGGGTCGAGGTGGTGGTGAGTGGAGCTGAGTTACCCATCACCAGTTACTCGGGTCAACAATGTTCGACGACACAGTAAATACATCAAAGCAAGTATGGATGGATAGATCACTCATATCATAGAGATCAACCGGTGTCATTGTCTAGTCCATTTTTTATTGGCCATACCTCACTGCCCTGTCCGTTGACGTGAACTTCATGTAGTCGTACCAAACCTGTTGATGGACGCCGTGCGAACAAGGCTCGCAACGCACAAATGCAAACCAACAAGAACGCAGCCTTCAGAAGACCTTTCTACATGTCCATCTTCTCGTCTCTCTTGTCCCACGACGTCTAAATCTCCTCCATGTCCTCCAGGTCATCCAGAGCCGGGAAATCACCAACCTCAACCCTCTCCGGCCTCACAAAGACACCATGCTTCAGCTCCGAAGGCTCACCCCAGTAGCGAGTCCCCCCGATGCTCCCGTCGTTCTTGCCCACGGGCTCATCCAGCTTGACAGCGACCCAGGCACCGAGACCGCCGGGGATCTCCTTGACTTCGCCCACGTACTGGATGACGCCGCGCCGGGTGTCTTCACCGCCCACGCGGCAGCGTCGGCCCACCGCGATCCCGCGTGTGGCAATCTCACGGTCGAGCGCGTCCAGCTTGGCCTGCTCATGACTGGGGGCGCTGGGGTCGAATCGACCCAGCTTCTGGTTCTTCTTCCACGCCAGGACGGAATCCGTCTTCTTCTCGTACTCCTCCTCGGGCATGACATACTTGTCGACGCCCGAGGTGTCGTTCAAGTTGATCCGGGCGGCCGCAGGACGTGTGTCAATCACCTGCCAGGTAAATCCCTGTCAGCCCTATCTTGAACTACTCGCAAAGATGCTGCCATGGCACCATCACGGGCCTTCAGTTGTGTACTGTAGCTAGACGGGGGCTGAGGGATGGGGAACTCGTCAGGTATGTCAGGTCCTTGAGCGCACGCACGCACGTAGCTCAACTCCCACCGCCTCTCTCGCTCTGCCGCACCGCACCGCACCGCACCGTCATGGCTCCCTCACCGTCCTCAGCCGCCCACTTCACTTGCACGCCCCCCCTCCACCCCTGGGAGGGCCAGCTCAGCAAAGTGCAGCGCGTTGACCCGGAGTGGAAGCCGTCGGAATCCGAGGGCGGCGGTGATCTTCAACCAAGTCAAGCGGAGCGAGAAATTTTCGGGCATCCAGCGGCTTCTGTAGTTCACGCATGACATCCCATCCCGAAAACAAAAAGGAAAAAAACAGAGACAGAGACAGACAGAGGGCGAAGGAGGCTGCAAAGCAAAGAAAGAGAGTGCGGCTGACAAATGAGGGCCGTGCTTTTGACTTACATGAAGTTCGGCATATGGAGCCAAGGGAAAGTTGGACAGGTGGGTGTCGTCCTCGTTAGGCGCCTCGACGGCGATGGCCTCCGCGCCAGCCGTAGGCTTGAGGGACAGACGCTGGCAAGAAGGCGGGATGCCCGTCACCGTCTCAAGCTTGGTCTTGAGCTGCGAGATGGACCATGATGGTGTAATGCGGCGCTCCGATTGCGCATACTCGGAGATAACAACCAGCGGAACGTCGGCCATGGTTGCTGAGACTGACTCTGACTGACTGACTGACTGATGGATGGACGGATGCTGGATAGGCAGACAATGTGTGACTCTGGCGGTCAGGAGCCCGATTATCGCGAGACGCCTGCGCCGCAAAAAAAAAATAAAAAATAAAAATAAAACAGTACCCGGAACAGACCTGCAAGGTAGGGTCTGAGCTTGCCGGGGCAGATGAGACTAGGGCGGTGCGATGCGATGCGAGACTCGTGTCGTGTGTCTCTCTGGGTTGGTAGCAGATGGAGTTTCCAGGGAGAAAAGGCTGGCAAGAGTTGGAGCCTTGTTGGTGGTTGTTGGATGAGGACAACCAGACTGATCGAGTGTGGTGGGGTTGCGATTATGCAGTCCAGGGTTTTCCAGCAGCAGAGCCCAGTTTAGCTACAAGGCTAAAGGGAAACGTGGAGGCATCATGGGAAAAGAAGCAATTCGACCTCAAATCCGCACAAATGGGGTCGAGACCTCAAGGCTTACGTACGTACAGTGTACAGCGCAGCACGGCAGACGCGCGCACGCATCGCATCTTAGGTCTGGCTTATTATGCATCATTTTTTTTCCTGGGGGTGAACTCTTGAGGCGTTGTCGATAGCTCCAACATCCTTGGTTATGGAGCATCAAAGACCCAGAAACTAGCGCGAACCGGATTACCCGCATGCTGAACACGTCTCTCAGCCGAGCATGGCCGCCTGTTGATAGGCTGAGCTTCAAGTTTGACCTGCCGCCTGTCCTTAGTCCTGACCTGTCCTATCCTGTATTGTCAGCAGCAAAAGCAACAACAAGAAGATTTGTTGCGGCCCCTTGTCGGTTGTTCCCCTTCATCGCGAGCTGCCATCTCAGCCTTGGCAAGGTCCTGAAAACTCGTCGACATCTGTCGTCGGCTGCAATCTCCCGGACATTGTCAGGACCGAATCCTTAGAGGATGTAGTCCCATCCTCGAAGGACATCTATTACCACCATCAATCTGCTGCCAGCTGCCGATGCAGGCATTGTCGCCCCTCGCCTTGTCTCGCCTCGCCATCGAGCCTTGTTTGACAGCGACCCTTGACCAACTGCCGTTCCCGTTCCTTTTGCCTGGTTATGAGTGTGGGGAATGATCAACTCTGCATCTCAAGCCACTGACAGAGTTGCATTGATCGCTCGCCATATCTCGGTCGTTTGCTGGGGCCAATTCCAAAGGCCTCATCCCGGCCGCCTCCTCTGTTGCTTGTTGCTTGTTGCCCATGCCCATGTCGTTGCCTCATTCGCCAGCCCATCCGGCAGCAGCAACGGCAGCGCAGCAAACGATCCTTCCTCCGTGCCACAGTGGCTATTTGAAACAGAAAGAGGATGCTTCCATCATAGGATTCCCCTGTCTGATCCGGAAGTCCTGCCGCCAAGGGGTCCCCCGAAACCGACCGAAACGTGGAGAGCCACCTGCTGTACGTATTACACAGATGTCTCGGGAACGTGCTCCGTAACGGGCGGGATGGATCTAGACTAAAGTGTCAAGCCGACTGAAAAACACTCATCCCTGGCAGCACCACGCGTTTGTAATTCCCTGGTTGCCACCAGGTCAAACCCAAGGCCGAGCTGAGTTGTCAGGCCTTGCTTGGTTTTGGTCCTGTTGTCGACTCGTTCGGTTCCGTTTCGTTCGCTGCTGAGGGCCCTCATTCTCTAGTTGCGGCGGCGATGACCTTGTCAAATCCATCCATCTCCCGCCTGTTCGAGCCCGTTCCTTGCATTCCACCCTGCCATATCCGTGTATAGATCAATCCACGCTCCATCAACTCCAGTCCTATACAATCTGATCGCCTTTGACCGGCCCGGTCAAGTTTCACGCCGGCGATTGGTCCGGTTGGCGTTTGTCTGTCTGCCAGCCTGTCCGTCCGTCTCGTCGCGCGCGGACCCGTCCGCCTGGGAGCACGGAAGGGGAACCACCATATCGAAATGTAGCCTCTTGGCGACCGACGCCAGATTTCGCGCATCATGTATGTTGCGCTGGGCATGCCATCAACCATAACTTATTAGTCCGCACATACGCACCTAGTCGCCTGGGAATAGTCGGCCGACGGGGTTCCACCACCGCTGCTGCAAGCTGCCCGTCTGCCCGCCGCTCGCCTCTTTCTGTTGCTCTCCCGCGGTCCCGCAGCGACTCACTTACATGTCATGTCCCCATACCAATGCTGCGCAGCAGTACAGTAGCAGCAGCAATGGCAACCGCTGCTGCATCAGTCAAGCCAAGCAGTAACAAGCAGGCACATGCCTGGTGTCACAAGAAAAGGTGGGTGCGCGGCTCGCGGCCGTCGGGAAAACGTGGGTTGGGCGGCAGTCTTGATCATCCTGGTCGGCATCATCCCTGGTCTACCCTCCAGTCCCTTGATTCCCCGGCTCCGGGTCCGGTTCGACCTCTGATGTGATGCCCACGGGCTTTCTTCCATCAACAGAGACACCAGAGGTTGAGTGGGTAGAGACGGGACAACACAGCGCTCCCTCGGCCCCGTTGTTGATGCAACGACGCAATCGCCCTCGTGCAATTCTGGGTCAAGGCATCAACTAACTGTCTCTCCTTTTTGCTCCAGTCGATCGAACCGGTTGCTGCTCGCAGTTGGTTGTCTTAAGCTTATTGCTCAGTAATCTAGTGCTTCATGTCGACTATTGCTGCGCATGCCTTCCTAGAGGTTGGATATTCGTTGCGAGAGGGAGCTCAGATCATCTCCATACTAGGTAGGGCTGACGGCGCCTTACGGGAACAAACGCGGTAACAACAAGAACAAGCCTTGGTCGAGATGCCCCATGAGTTGCACTAGGATCTCGTTTCCGACCGGAATAGGAAGCCAAGGCTACTCGTGCAAACAGATGGGGGTTGACGGGATGAAACGCCTTGGCCGACATCCTCTGCAGGCCCCTCATGACACGTCACAAACCATTCGCCGGGGGGTTCGCAGCAAGCCCCCAAAGCCAACGGGGGTTGTTTGATTTTTTTCTTCTTCTGACCTTGGCTTTGCTCCTTCGTCTGCCATCGATCTTGCCAACTTGCTTCAAATCAAGGCCGGCCCGGTTGCAACGTGTGTCTGCATGTCTCTGTGCTTTGTCTTGGGGGAGCGACTGTCCGTCTTGTAAGTTGAGCGAATTCCGAATCGCCGGCCAAGGCACAATGCCAGGAACTTATGTGGAAAGCACATGATGTGATTCGGCTCTCACCTCAGTTCGCCCAGTCCAACAACCGACGAATTGCCCATATGTAGTGTGACACAATGTGAGCAACTACTCGTCAGAAGTTACAGCCATCACGCTTCACTGGACCTGTGATATAGGCCCAGGGAACGAGCACGATGCCATCTGATTCGCTTCATCGCTCGGTTGCCTTGTCTGACGTCAAGTGAGATCCTGGCAAAGGAATATCCTCAATGTCATTCGCCTCGGAGGCTTCGATCCCCGAGGTGGCATGGTCTTTCACCGAGGACACTCACCGCTCCATCGGAAACAGGATAGTTGACGGGGAACCGCAGATTGGCTCATGGGAACAGGGTAGGATAAAAGGCAAAATATGTCGAAACCCGCACTCTGTTTTGCTTTGCCCAGAATCCTTCTGACAAAACTGGTTGGCAACGTGGAGCCGCGAGTCCTCGATCTGTGGAGGAGTTTTTCCAGCTCGTCAACCTGGGTGTCCAGTGCACTTTAGTGTGCAATCTAACTGACCCCTGTATTCTTGTGAGCACCACTTGAACGGATACCTCACAGAGCCTTGGATGTGCTTATGAATTCCTCCATAATGCCAACAATTGACTGCAAAGGGATGTGATAGATTAGGTAATTCTTGAGATGTCACTTCGCAAAGCTCCCTCTCCGGTTGTTCATACCGGCAACGCGGTCAAAGATCGGGGTTCTTTTGAGGCCTCGGTGATGGGTGTATGCCTATCGGGCGGCGCACTCGCAGCATCAAACATGACGCTCAACGACAGGCTTCCTATGTAGATCCCCACACGCTTGGCGTTGACCGACTTCAGAGTGGCTTGACGTGAGATGGACTCGTGGCAGATTAGAAGATTGCCTGTTGTCAGCCGTTTCTGCTAATGAGGCACCCTGGTCCCCTTGCCTCGACAATGCGACAGATGGTCGTGAATCGGCTCATGACGTCGTTGGCAGAAATTGCTTTCCTCGGGGAAAGGATATGGGGTACGAAGATATTCCCGGTCCCGAGCAGGGGTTTCGGAGGCTTGCATCACAGCCAACGCAGTCATGGCAAGTACCTTGGTCCTTGGTTGAGGCAGCGGTGACCAAGATGTATCCGTCCTCTCGCCAATATTAGATGTGGGATGGCCAAGATAGACGCAAGTCCCATCTCCGGGACACCCCCGTTCAATCTCTCTCCGTTTACCGACTCCGACTCCGCCTCCGTCCCAAGTCCCCGCAGGAACTTGGCAGCCCATTCACGCACTCCGCCAATCCAGTCAAGGAGAGAGGAATCCTTGGTATTCCACTGTCAAATGAATTCAGAGATACGGAGCAGCCTTCTGTGCCTTGCTGACTGCGCCTTTCTCTCCAGCCATCCTGTCATTAGTAGAAAGATGGCCCACCCGTGGGTGGACGAAGGCTGGAGGAACGACATACGCACATGCGCCGCAGCTCACTTGACACACGATCCGCAGCTTGGTTCGTCGGGGATGGTTCGTGGGTGGACTTCAAGGCCTGTCCCAACGACATTTGCAATGCCACATCTTTGAATCTCAGAACGTGGGTGGAAGAGATCCAGGTGCCAATGGGGCTCGAGATGCATCATTATAGGACATCCAGTTTTTATCCAACGACGCTCTGACGTGAACCAGGAACTCATCCATAGTCTAGATCGTTCTTCAGGCGTCCATCTATCAAACTGCCCTTCATTGACCGAGGATGAGGGCGTGATGCCAAGAACAGCGCTGGGAGCCGCGACAAACGGATATGGCAAAATCTGGCGACTTTGCTTTGCTCGGGCACCAACAGCCAAATCTGTGTTGGGGCGACCAGCTGGCTCAACGTAGTATCCCGTCATCGACTCTGCTCGACAAATCTCTGCCAAAGAAACCACCGTCTTGGCTCGACTTTGTTGCAGGTTTTACGGGTCTCGGCTTCGATTTCATCCAGCCAAAATGATGGTGTCGACAACCACTCCCCAATGCTGCAGCCTGGAAGAGTATACGCGCCCATCCTCAGCCCTCTACCGGCTTGCGTTGCGATGTGATGCTGAGCCATGCCAGCGAAGCCATGTTCTGTTGCTCCCTCCGTTCCGCCCTGATCCCTGACTGCAGATCCAGCTCGTCCCTCCACCTCATCCTCGCAGTTCGAGGAGGGGCCGGTGAAGCACTCACGCTGGGCGAGTTAGGCCTAAAGGAAACCTCACTTAACCAAAAAGAGGCGAGAGAGTGCCCAAATTAAGATGCAGAAAGAAGCAAAGAAGAAAAATTCTCTTCATCGATGTGGAGGCGGTCACCTTGCCAGCGAGGTGGAAACCCATCCATCCATCCATGCTAGAGATGTCTGGCTGCGGGCGACCATAACGTGGCGTTCTCAGAAGGGCCCGAGGGTCAAGCCCTATCACGGAAGTAGGGCTTGTGAGGTGAGGGGCTGAAGTGGGAGATGCTTCAAGTTCAAGAGAAATTCGAGGAACAATGCCGAAGTCCAATCTTAAAGGGCGCGGGGCGGCGGTTCGCTGCTGTTGCATCATGTAGACAGGGTAGCATCAGCAACGGCTCCCGCTCGACGCCATCTCAATCTTCGGTGTCTCCACTCTTTGGTACACTCCGAGGGCGAGAAGAATGCGCTGAATAAGATCAAGCTTTGGACTGATTACCGACCAACCGGCCGGTTGAGCGCTTGAACGGAAGGCCAAGAGAATTCTTTGCAAGAAGGTCGTCGGCCAAGGAAAGTGGGCGGGTGCCAAGCGAGACAACCATGTTGAAGGTTCGGTTCGTATGTAGTTTGTCAGAGGTTTTCGTGGATGGAACCCTGGCTTATCGCCGCAAAGTGCGTTCATAATGTGCAGTCCACATCAACCAGATCGTATGCCTTGCGGTGCTGTGCATGCTTGACCGAGCTTCAGTACGACTTTGAGGGCGGTGCTCGGACTCGACAACGCATAAATAACATCAAGTCGTCGCATGATCCGGGTTCGAGCGACCCATAAGCAACGAGCCATGATCCATGAACACAGCAAAACTGATCCTCGGTCACTCACGATACCAGCTTTGCCAACCACCAACCCAACACCAGCCGCCCAGGGGGAGCGGGTATTTTGCTGTTTGCCTATCCATCTGCCGCAAGGCCTTCATTCTCTGATGAATCAGTTCTCTGACCGCCAGTTCATCAGCGGAACCAAGCACCGCCCCAGGGTATTCCCGGCAAGCCAACGAATAGCGGAAGCGGCGTGGAGCAAACGAAGAGCCGTGGAGCAACATGGAGCGGAGCATCGTGAAGGCAAGCCCGCAGAATTTTGGCATCAAGCAAAGAGCCTTGTTTGTCGTGAAGTAACGCACCCTCTTGACCTAACTATTCAGGGTTCTCGGCTTAGATAGCGTGCTTGTTTCCAATTCTATAGCCGCGAGGGGGCTGGCTGGCTCAAGCTGGTGAGCTCCGCTTGATGGGCACGGCTTGTTGTTTCGGCTGCCCTGTCGACAGCTCGGGCCGGGCCTTCTTGTGTTGGCTCCAAGGTTCCAAGCGCCCAAAGTGAGGACGTCGAGGCCGCCATCGACCTCAAGAACAAAGCCCCAGCCGAACAAAACATCAAACGTGCAAGAGGCGTGTACCTATGTGCAAGTGATCTGTGAGTGTGTCGAGTGTGTCTGGGGCCGGGCAGCGCACAGACGGACGTTAGGCTCGTGCTCCAAGCTCGCGCCGTTATCCAAGTTGGGCAAGGTTCCAGGTGGTGATGAAGAACAAGGTGTGGTGCTCCATACCGAAACCGATGTCAATTGTGCTCTGTCAATCATGGCTGGTTCAATGTTAGTGGTGTTAGTGCCAGTTGCAAGGGGTTTGGCAGATGCCAGCGGGTTAAGCCACTCACGAACAGATGCTGCGCTTGCGCCTCTGCCAACCGCCAACCGCCGCCGCCGCCGTTGTGCGCCGCAATTTCTTGAGGGTTCGTGAGCGGTTTCAAGTGGGAACTCGTCACATTCGATGGAGATGGATGCAGCCTGCGCGAGTTGGTCGTGTCCAATTCGTTCTAGAGTCTTGCGTGGAATAACGTGGTCATGTAGGGAGTAGAATGGAAGGTCAAGGTCGGTACTACGTACTCCCTTGGGCATCTGCCCGTGCCTTCCAAGTTCCATCGTGAGAGCCCAGCATGAGGTAGGTTGTTTCCGTGTAAGAGGTGCTGTGGTTCAGGGAAGGCAGGTACGGAAGTACATCCGGCCGAGCCCAACCACAACCAACCCATTTGCTCATCCCGACTCAACGCTGTCCATCCTTCCCAGCACCTACCCAGCAGGCCAGCTCCCCGCGGACGATCCCACCCACATCGATCACCGCGCGCTGACGCTGACTGACGCTGACGCTGACGCTGGCTGATCGATTGTTGGCGCCTGTGCCTGGCGGCCTGGCTGGGCTGGGCTAGGCTGGCATCTCGCCGGGATGATCAATGCGATGATGCAGTCGTCGGCCCTGGCCTACATGCTATCCCTGCTTCGTTCTCCAAATCGATATCACGATTAGTCTTCTCGTCAAATCTATCAAAGAATGCGAACGAGAGACCCTGGCCTAGCGTGCCCAGCCTTGTCCCGTCAAGAGCGACCATCGTCTCTGCTTCACAACGCGCAAGCCAACAGCAGCCAGCTGCCAAATCTTCTCCACTGCACATCATGACATCCCTTCTCCACGCTTGCCGCCGGGTGATCTCGTCTCCCGGGGCGTTCCTGGCCCTGCTAGCGCACCTGTACGAGAGATTGGGGTTAAGCCTCTTGTCCCCTTCGCCTCACACCACGCTGTTGCAGAATCGCACCTCCGCATCTCGTTGGGCGTGGTGCCTCTGGGCCAGGGCTTGCCAGTTCGAGGTGGAGATGCCCAATGGCAGCGCCGTTCCCCGCCGCCTGGGGTTCTTGCCCGCTGTTGCGAGCTCCAGCTCAGGAATCGACCAACCTCTGGCGGCGAACTCAAGCCAAGCCTCAGGTCCGACGAGGGTGATCCTGGGACCAGTTGTTTTACAGCGCGTCGTGACTGACTTAGCAACCTGGCTCGAACTAGGCAGTTCGTGCGAACGCCCCTCGGCTGTCGTCGCGCTGGAGCGTGCCGGAATGGAGTAGCCCCAATCCAACGGTCTCCGAGTCACAATCAACAAGTCGCATGTGCGCTATTATTTGGCGCGGTCGCTCTCTCAGCAGCTCCCACCTTGACCTTGCCGGGAGCCCGAGATGTGAGCATCAATGGCGACTGGGGGCGTAAGGCGCGTATACTTCCCTCTTACATCCCAGACGTCCCTGAAATAAAGATGAGTCGCGAGCCGTGGGTCTGAGCCAAGGACTGATACGATTCGAGCCTTGAAAGCTGAGACGTTTTCGCCTCAAGTGGCTCAATACACGGAAGGCCTCACGACATCGAACTACTACGTAGAGCAGCCAGTTCGCAAGTCGGTCAGGCTGACGGCGAGCCAGCTTCGCCATGCCCGGAGGATGGATCGCCTGGTCAAGCCCGTATTGACGAGTCTTTATGCAATGCTTCGTGGCATTGCCTCAACGCCGGATGCTTGAGATTGGATGCTGGCTGGGAACCGGCGGCGAGCGACCTTGAACGACGCCCATTCATTCCAGCCCATTGTCTCCCTCGCCTCGACACCTCGAGGTGCTCGAGGCCTGCATAGTCCTCCACATCCCACGCGCGCAAGCTCTCTAGATTCCTGCCTACATAGACCCCTCAAGCCTTGAGAACCTGTCCTCGCTGCCCCAGCTGTCAAAAGACGAGGATGAAGAAAAAAACCGGAGCCGGGAAGCAGATGGTCCCCCATGCGAAGATCGCATCGCTCAACCTAGACCAGAGGGCGTCCATGATGAGTTGGTATGGAACCTGGACAAGGGGGGCGTGCGGCGGCCTCGACCCTAGTCTCAAAGACCACGATAGACGCCAACGCCCCCTCAAGGCCAAGCAAGGCAGGGCAAGACCGCGGCTGTACGAGGCGATGAGGTACAAAGCGTTGCGGTGTACGCCGTCGCACAGCAGTACCTGCCTACATGCTCACACACAAAAAGTTGGACATGGTTGTTGGTTGCTGCCATGGATGGTATTGACAGGTGCCAAACTAGCTGTCTCCTGGCAATTTTTGGACCTCTGCCTTGGGCAATGCTGAGGCCATAGTCGCATGGCGGTTGGTCGATAAGCTGAGGTGTTTGGGGCGAACAAAGATCATCGGGAATCTGGCCGAGACTCACAAAGGCGAGACTCGGGCAAGTCGGGATAACCTCTGTTGGAGCAGGGCCAAGCCATTGGGCATTCATTCGCGCTGGCGGCCGTGTCGCATCGCTCTTGAGCGCGTCGTTTCTTTTTCCTATACGCATCACATTTTCACCCATCCATCCTTCGCTAGTTATCACGGGAAATTTTTCACCTGCTTCCCTCTCGCTCAGTGGGAGATCCATGGAGACATGGAGCCTACCTAGGTAGGCAAGGCACCACAATCAATGGATGGTAGGCCAGCAGGGCCCTCTCCAGAGTCTCCATCCATCTATCCCCGGCCTGGCCTGTCGATGCCCTCTGCCTTATTGCCAAACAATCGACTCCACCTCCACCCACTCCCACTTCTTCTTCATCCTATTGTCACTCCTGACACGCCTCTCTCTGTGGCATCCCCGGCCCCCAAATGCCACACCCCTCCCCCTGTCCATGCTTGCTCATTGAC
>JABEEN010002231.1:0-34249 GCA_013363205.1 Fusarium tuaranense | reverse complement strand
CCATCAGCCACAACAGCAAAAGGCACAGTTATTGATACATGACGGCATAAAACTTACTACCTTGTAGATTCTCATCGTAGGTAGTTCATATTAGATCTACTCATACCTGAGATCATTGCGCATAAAACTCTACCTATCTCTGTACAAGTCCCTGGACCCATCCCCGAGGCCCATGACAACCCTCACATAATCAAGTCATAGCTAATGACGAGAAATATCCTAAAATAGTCCTAATATTCTACTGAATTTCTACCGTTTTATGGTTGAGCTTATCTAAATGGTTGATAGGGTTAATATCACAAACCGCCAAACGTGAACCGACCATGTGCTGAGTACCGAGTCAAGCAAGACTTGCCTGGCAGGAGGTGTCAGAGCCGGATACTACTGGCCACCGGGCATGGGATAGACAAATGATTGCAAAAATGTTTCAGACGAAATAGCTGTTGAAATTCTCTAATTAATGAAAAGCCACAGGGCTACGCTCATGCGCTCAAGGTATCTTCTCTATCCAACATCAAATCCAAGACGTTGAGTCTCAGCTAACAAAAACACAATAATCTATTGCTTTTCCAGGTTTCCCGCAACAACAGTCTCATCCCTCGACTGCTTCAAGAAAGGCACCAGCTTGGTACCTCCAGTACCTGTCAACTCTTCTCCAGCCTTTCTCGACGAGGAACTAGCCAGGTTCTGAGGTCCTTCCTTGCTTCCCTGTCGAGCGGGAAGGACGATGTATCTTGTGACGATCTGAATGTGCTTGTTTCGGAATTTGCTTAGGGCTTCGGTTGCGGATGTGAATGCTTCTTGGAGACGGTGCTGTCCTTCTGTTGTGGGAGGTAGGAGGGCTAGTTCTCGGATACTTCCCATGCGGGCGATGTGTGTGAGGAAACGGCGGTGAGGACCGGGCATGTACTCCTTGACGATATCGTGGTAGCTCTTCTCGCCCTTCACCTCAGTATTGTTGCCGCTAGTGATATGTTCAACTCCAAGCACGATGTCGAAGAACTGAATGAGAGAGCTTTGCCCGTTGCTTCCACCTCGCAAGTGTCGCCATTCACCCTTGCCGTCGCCTTCATCGTAGAAGACACCCCTTGGTAGACCGGCAGACTCCATGTTCTTGCTTCCAGCCAAGAAAGGTCGGATCTTGTAGTAAAAGATCATGGGGTCGCACTTCTCGTACATCCTCTCGAGAAGCACACCCACGCCATCAATGCATTCCTTAAGTTCTTGGAGAGCAGAGACAATGACGTCGTAGTCTCTTGTCTTGACAGCCTCAAGGGCCTCCATCATGCGGGGAATGATACCGCCGGCCCTGGCCTCCATCGCCACGCTGATGAGTAGGAACCATGATTCTGACTCGGTTCCGGTAAATGTATGAAGGGTATCGAGTTTGCTGAGATCGGAAAAGTCACTTCCCGAGCAGGAAAAGTTCCAGAGGTTGGCGGCGGCGTATGTGAGGACAGGGGGGAGTTCGAGATGCTTCGACACTTCGAGAAAGGGGACCGTGATTTGAGGGGGCAGGACCTGGTATTAGTTAGTACGTCATAATTAAAGATACGGTGTATCGTTTGCTTACCTGTGCCGGCTTCTCACCGCCCCAGACATAGGCATGTGTCAAGAAAGCCATGATAGAATACGCTCTCCTCCACTCTGCCTCTGATCGGAGACGGTCTGTGGAGAGCACGGGGAGTTGATCAACCGCTCTTCTAATGCCATTCTCAACCAAAGCTGGAAGGTGTTGGATGATGAGCTCCCAGGGCTCATAGTAGGAGTCGGGTAGTTGCCTTAGAGGGCTATGTTCTGGGAGAAAGGCGTTGCTAGACACGGCAAACTCCTTCAACTCGGCGGTTGGCTTGATCCGAGGGATCTGGTGTGGTACTGCGTGAGGCGACATTGTAAAGTTGGCGTAGTACAGACGATGTTGTGTAAAGCTGTGATACTAGAACAAGATTGGAAGTGGCGTCTTGGCTTTGTTGGTCTTGTAAGTGATGGTGTTGAAGAACAATTAATCAGATAAAGCGTCGACACCAGGTCTAAAATAGAGTTAATTGTTCCCATGGGGGAGACATTGTTTCCCGTCTCCGTGTTCTCGAAGCCCTGTTTTTTCCCCATCCGCCCCGTTCCTCCATCCGCTAGCTTTCAGTCGTATCCTCACTCTTCCGTGACCCGTATCTCCAAACAAGAACGATCCGTATCTTCCGTTCCGGCATCATGCGGGCAATTGAGAATGACATGCATTGACCAATCAGCCACTTCCGTTGGCTTAAAATGGACATGATGACGTCCACTTTACGGGGCACGGAAGACGGATGTTCGGATGTGGGTCTCTTCCGTGTATCCGCTCGGGCATTCTTTGTAGATACCGGAAGCGACCGAGAATGGGTCTCGACGGAACATAAAGTGATTTCACAATCCCATGCTCAGTCGTACGATTTCATCATCTCAAGTCACTCTCAATACCTTACCCTGCCCCCTACTACCACACATTCATATTCACAATGGAGTTGTCAGGATTCGTCGATCGTCTACGGAGCGGAGCCTCCCCCAAGTTCCCCCAAGATGCCAATTCGTTAGAGTTTGCTCGTCATCTCGACTCTCAGGACAAGCTAAGCCATCTTCGGGATGAGTTTGTCATCCCCACCAAGAGATCTCTCAAGAAGAAGGCCTTGGATGGATCAATTCCCTGTAAGTAGCTGTGCCGAGTCAAGTCTTGAGACTAGCTGACCCTTTTTAGCCCATGGTGCCTCTTCTAATGGCACTAACGGTACCAATGGTCACAGCAATGGCTATAACGGAACAAAGGATGACTCCGAGCAGTGCTTGTACTTTGTTGGCAACTCCCTTGGCGCTCAACCCAAGGCTGTTCGAGAGTATCTCAATGCTCAACTTGAGACATGGGCATCCATTGGTGTCAACGGCCACTTCAGTGCAATGGGCAACTCCCCTTTGACACCTTGGCAAGACATGGCTGAGGACTGCGCCATCAAGTCAGCCGATATCGTTGGAGCTTCTCCTAGCGAGATTGTCATCATGAACACCTTGACAGCCAACTTGCACTTTTTGATGGCCAGCTTCTACAAGCCCAATGAGAAGCGTCACAAGATCATTCTCGAGTGGAAGCCTTTCCCTAGTGACCACTATGCCATTGAGAGTCAGGTTGTTTGGCATGGGCTGGACCCTGAGAAGAGCATGGTCAAGATCCACCCCAACGAGGACTTTATCATTACAACGGATTTGATCCTGTCTACTATTGATGAGCACGCCGAGGACACCGCTCTGCTTCTTCTGCCTGGCATTCAATACTACTCTGGCCAACTTTTCGACATTCCCCGGATCACCGCCTACGCCCAAGAAAGGGGAATCGTCGTAGGCTGGGACCTGGCCCACGCCGCCGGCAATGTCGAGCTTAAGCTTCACGACTGGAACGTTGACTTTGCCTGCTGGTGCACATACAAGTACATCAACGCGGGCCCTGGTTCCATTGCCGGAGCCTACGTCCATGAGAAGCACGGCAAGGTCGAGTTCAAGGATGACTCTGGCAAGCCTACGTACCGACCCCGCTTGATGGGTTGGTACGGAGGAGACAAGAGCGTGCGGTTCAACATGGACAACAAGTTTGTTCCCACTGTTGGCGCGGGAGGTTACCAGCTTTCCAACCCTTCTGCTATTGATCTGGCTAGCTTGTCTGGTGCTCTCTCCGTCTTCAACAAGACAAAGATGTATGACATTCGATCGAAGGCTCTCGTTCTGACAGCCTACGCCGAACATCTCCTCGACCAAATCATCTCCGAGTCATCCGACGAAACACCCCTCTTCCGCATCATCACACCCCGTGATCCCGCGCAAAGAGGAACCCAGCTGAGTGTCCTTCTCAGAGAAGGTCTCATGGACCGAGTGAGCGAGGCTCTGGAGGAGAATGGGGTCATCTGCGATAAGCGAAAGCCCGACGTCATCAGAGTTGCCCCTGTGCCTCTGTACACGAGGTTTGAGGATGTGTGGAAGTTTATGCAAGTGCTGAGGGGGGCGCTTGAGCAGTGATTTCATACGATACCAAAGATTGTAGCGTTAAAATAATGAGCAAGTTAGAATGATTCATTTGATATGACCTGACCTGGACCGAAGATGAAGTGTCTTGGTTGACCCCAGACTTTGCCCCTTTTGTGCCAGCATAGCCATGGCATAGTTGCCTCTGGGGATATCCATCTTCAGTACACCCGATGCCCTTGTCTACCCAAACTAGGTAGCAGACCGCATATAGCTTCGCCCAAACTCGATTATAGACCAGTTCAAGAAAGGGGTCCGTCTTGTCTGGCTCGACAGCCGGGCCCTTTCTGAGTTTCCCACACCAACTCCTTCGTACCTCCCGTGTACCTCCCGTTTCTGCCCTTGATCATCAAGCATGAACTATACCTCTGATATTGGCCCCCAGATACAACCTGAAGTCATAATCTGACAGTTCACACCATCGGCTCACCGCATACCATCGCCTTACCCTTCGGCTATCCATGGACAACCAGATTCCCATTGACCAATAATGGCAAACCCAACATGCCAATCTCCTTGTCATCATGCATCTTCGGATAAAGAAAAAAGAGCGCATTTTCGGTGGTTGGTATCGACATCTTGTGGGTACCGAAGCGAACCCCTTCTCCGAACTTCCGCTTATCGGTCCGTACTTCGGAAGACAGAATACGCATCCGAAGAACAACAAGATTCGTCATCTCACAGGCATGCAAGTCTATTAGCCGCTATCTATCATAATCAAAGATGATGCGTCAGATCTATACCGCCCCCGGCGTCCAGCAGCGCAAACAAGTTCAATGCCGAACCGGAATCTCCCTCCATGCCCGTCGGCCCGCCCCAATAACTCGGATCAGGGGTTTGTAGCATGGACTCGCTTAAGCCTAGGAAAGCCGAATCCAGATCCCCAAATGGCGGTGATCCGACGCCTTGTAACCCATTATGTTGCAGAAATGACCGGTCTAGCGAGTCCCGTGGCCGGCTGTTGGATGCCGGACTTGCTACCGGATGACTCGGGTCTCTGGTGATAGCCGGAGATGTCGAGTCTGTTCCGGCTTCGGATGGGATTAGGCCAAAGAGTTGACTCGAGTTTTCGGTTCGTCTTTGGCGTTCTGCTAGTTCGCGTTTCTCGAGGTACTCGAGGGCTGCAGTCAGAAGTGACTGCGCGATAAGGGAGTACTGTCTTGCGTGCGTGTCGTGTTTTGAGCAGTGATCCAAGGCATGGATGGACATGCGTGTGTACTTTTCTAGTATCCGGCCAAAGCCGCCCAGAAGACCTATCCCCAAGACAAGGGAGCTGGCAAATAACCAAGATCTACTCATGTTAGAAGTAGTTCCCCCACGACGTAGGGATACTCACACTAGAACGGGCACATGTCCAACGAGAATTCCTCGCTGGATCAAGTCCAATATCGGATCTACCATTAAACTGGCCGCATCAATGCAAGCATCTGCCAGTTTCGACTTGCCAGACGTCAAGGCAGACCGACCATTTGATGACACTGCCGTATCAGATAATCTCCGACAAAGTTCATACATGAGAAATGGTCGAGAGACAAGCATGACGGCGTAATAATATGTCGACAAGACCTGGCATGCTCCACTGGCTTGAGCTTTGTCCTGGGCTTCGGGGTTTGCGATGATATCCTTGAGTTGCTTTAGCCACCGAGATGACCAATCTCGCAGCTGTAGTGATATTCCTTCGGTAAGTTGTAAAGATATCTTCCGTCTAGAGTAGATTTCTGTCACTACTCCCTCGAGGACCAGAAATATCTGAACAGACGCGTTCAGGAGATCGGGAGCTTCGTTCGCGCCTTCGTTTGGATTTTGATATGGTACAGTGCAATCGACATCAGAAGTTGCAGGCGGCCGTCCCATAGAGGTGCTCAAGAAGAGATCGACCACTCGTAAACTCTTCCAAAGACGATCTCGTTGTCTGTGAATGTCGGGTCCGAATCGTGCATTGACTTCAGTTCTGTGAATGCCAACAGAGTACGCTGCCCGTACTGCGATGCCGAAAAACAGGAAACCTCCGTTGATCTGACACGAGCAGAGCATGTATAACGTAATGAGAGTGAAGATTTGGATGGTGGTTACGCTGAGATTACCACTTAGGTTTGCGTATGCCTTGTCACGGGCGTACTCAAAGTAGTCCTGTGCGAGCTCTTCGTTGTCCATCTGTCTTCCAATGGCCAGCACGAGAAGATTCACAACCGTGGCTGCATCGTCGGGTTTATGGTCGAGATTTGCCCATAGCATGAGATCTTCTAATAGTCGGCGATTGTCAAAAAGATCCACGAGCCCAGTCGCAACTGACAAGTACGTCGACACTGCCGAGGGAATGTCGTCAGGATTGATGTTCGGAAGACGATTATCACCAGGTACTCGGCGCGACTGGTGTGCAGGCGCGTTTTCGAGCACAGAGTAACGACTTGTCTGAGGAGCAAAGGCATTCTGACCAACCCTAGTGGTGACAAGCTGTCGGACAGACTGAAAGAAGGACAGAGGAGCACAGTCTCCCACAAAGATGAGTTTTCCTTGAGCATCACAAACCAGTCTTGCCTCTCTCGGCACTTCAGTCTCATCTTCAGCGTCCATCCCTTGTGGTTGTGCCGATACCGGCCTCGTGAGCTCTGCATCTGCCGGCGTTGAAGGAGTTGTGTTTCTTGTAGAATGAGCACGAGCATCTCTTTCAGAGGCCGGGGGAGATGTCATTGAGGCTAATGATTGGCCATTGCGACGTCGTCGCTGAGGTGAGTAGTGACAGGCATGAGGCCTCTGCCGCCGAGCACAGTAACTACAAGGCAACTTGCCATCGCATTTGACCTTACCAGTCAGTAAAATCTCAAAGTCCAATGACTAAACAAACTTACTTTTCTCGCTTTACAGCCATCGCAGGCATTGGCGATGCGGCTGCGGATATACCGCCCTGGCTCTTGTTCCGCAACGTCCATGCTTTTATGAGAGAGAGCGGATGTTTCGGTGAGAATTTGTGCTACGCACCGTGACGCGCGCGGAAGCACTGTGGGCCGAGCTCGGGAGTTGAGTTCTCGGCCGACGGAAAGGAGCGGATGTGGGAAATTGTTAGTGCAATGCCGAGCCGGCTTAAGAGATGGCTGAGTTAACCTAGAGCGGATGACAATGAAGAATGAGAAATGAACAATAAATCATTATTCACTTGTTGAGAGTGTGAATTAGCAAGTATTAATAGACACGTTGCACATGAGACACTCAGTTCTTCAGTCCCGGGTCTCATGCAGCCACATGCAGGATGTGGTGGTCAGCCGACACTTCACCTCAATTTGACAACCGACATGTAACATCAATATTGGACGCTACGGACATGGCATCTATGGTAAGGCATTAGGAGGGAATATACCTTCAACAACATTCATATCACGATAAGCTAATGTCTTGAAATACGTAGGCTTAATACACATGTGCATTGATAGCTGTGTTATTTGTTATTGTTCTCATAGGGACATCACAAAGTTCATAAAAGAAGATGTTCGTTAAATGGCCGTCAATCATTCATCAACTACATAACTAATCAACAGCTCCAGCCTATCGTCATCAAGTATTACAACCTCATTACCAAGTACCACCAGGAAGCGCAATCTCAGATCCCTTGAAAGTACCGCTAACCTTTCCAAGCTCTAGGGCAGCGTTGATGACACCACCAAGACCCTCTCCGGCAATCAGACCGGCAGCAACAGCAAAGGCGTACATCTCGAAGCTGTTGCGGAACCACTTGCGCCACCACCAAGCTGTGATGGAGCCAAACATGACGGCGTTGGCGTAACCACTGTCGGGGCCAAGAACCCAAGCGACACCGACGGACATCCAGTTGGGAAGCCAGTTGCGGTACTTCTCGCGGGGGCCGACAAGGTAAAAGTGCTTGAGGACAGCCTGGAGAGCACAAACGACACCCATGACGATGGAGAAGATGGCCGAAGATCGAGGGATGGGAATCTTGGGCATGGTGACAGCGACAGCGACAGCTTCCCAAGCACTGACGGAGGGAGCAGCAAAGGGGCAGACATCAGCGGGATCATCGCTGGGTCTAAAGACACAAGGGTATGCCGACATGAAGAGGACAAAGATTCCAGGGGCGAGGAAGACGGAGACAAATGTACCCATGGCCTGAGCGTAGAACTGCAGGTTGGGAGGAGTCTTGAGCAGGAAACCAACACGGAAGTCGCTGACCAGCGAGTTGGCGACATCGGCAGTTCCAGAGGCAATGTTACCGGCGACCAGGTTGATTCTCTGGGCGGCCTTGAGCTCGTAGTGGCCCTTGGTGATACCACCATACACAAGCTGCGAGGCCTTGGCCGAGGCAGTGAGAGGGGCACTAAGATTATGTTAGTGTGCAGTTCTCATGGGATCCGGGGTAAACTTACACATCAGTGACGGCACCACCGTAGATGGACATGAAGGCAAAGAGAAGACCCAGAATGCAAGCGAGGATAGCCAAGCCAGCGTTCATGTGGAACTGAAGCTCGGCAACGAGGCAAGCAACAACCACAAACGCGAGAGAGCCGACAACCCAGACCCAGCTAGGAACCTGCTGATCAGGAAGAGCAAAGTCCTCAACGAGTCCACTGTCCTCATCGGCCTTGCGAGCCTGCTTCTCAAGGAAGGCGACGTGCTTTCCACGAGCCTGGAGCTTGTTGTTGATAGAACGAGCAGACTCGCGCATGGCAAACTTGAAACCGTCCCAGACAACCTTGGCGTGGAGGAAGAACTCGACAAGGGAGTAGACCATGAGAACCATGACACCGGGCCACAGAAGCCAGTATCGAGGAGAGGGGACATAGCCGGGCTCATCAACGCCAGTCATGAGGCTGAATCGGGTCAGGCCTTCCCACTTGCCCTCGCCGACCGCGATACCGATGCACTCTCCGTAGTGGACCAGGAGAGGACCGATGAGTGCCCAAGCGGCGACGGTACCTCCGAACCAAGAGAGGGCGGCGTTGAGACCAACAAGAATACCGGAGCCGAAGAAAGCAGGAGTCAACTGGACGTACCAGCCCCAGCTCTCAATGGCCAAGAGTCCAGGCACAGAGTAGCCTCCCCAGATATAGAACCTGTTGTGGGTTAGTTACCAGGTATAGGGGACAGGTTGAGACTGTCGGGACTTACCAAGTGAAGATGTGCCAGTTGTGCAGGATGCCATCGGCATACTGGCCAACAACAATGATAAGAAGGGCCAGGAGAAAAGCGTAGCCCAAAGCCTTGACCTTCTTCATAGCATCAGCGGCACCAGAGCCCACAGCGTGCATGGACCGAATAGTCATAGCCGTAGCAGTAGGCGTAGGGAACACAAGGTTCAGCTCCCGAGCGACATTGATAATGAAGAACCTTCGGAGAGGAACGGCAGCGAAGAGACCGAACAGGGCGCAGACAAAGGTGATGGTGAGGATGCGGCCAAAGTCCTTCTTGGGATCTTCCGAAAGGAGATCGAGACGATACATGGCGGGAAGACCTGCGACGAAGACACCTGCCATGCCACCGGCTCCGGTAGCGGCGGCCTGGATGATGGAGTTCTCCTGGGGGCCGAATTTACCACCAAGAAAGGGGACGTTGGGGAGGGACTTGGTCAGGAGAAGGATGAATCCATAACCAAAGATAGCTCCGAACATAGTTGCGGGGAAGGTAAATCCTGTCTTCAATCCTGTAGATGATGTTTTAGTGTAGTTCCCAACGATTTAAGGTGCTTGCATACCTAGGTAGACATTGGAAGCGTTGACGAGCGAACCGAGGATGATACCAACCACAACGGCACGAACCGTCAGCGGATGAGGCTCGGGCTCAATTCCCTTTGGCATAGGAAAACTAGTAAAGAGATCCGTAATCCTTTCATCCTCGCCGTCGGTGTCAGACTTGAGGTCGACATCCGAGTGAGGGAACTTTTCGTTGTAGGCCGGCTGGACGACGACGTCCTCCGGGTTGGTGGTTTCGACGGCCATGATGAAATAATCAAGCCTCTTCAAGGTATCTACCGATTGGGATGCTTGAGAGACTAGATGCGGCTGAAGCCTGTGGGAATCTGGGTTTTTGAAGAAAAGCTGGGGATAAAGTTGCTATTTATCCCCTCTCATGGTATCACCGTTACACTGCACACGACATGTAGGTCAAGGGTCACACGCGATTTCGCAAATCACCAACAGCATTTTGGGACCTTTTGCAATCCGTCCTACAAGAGGAAGGCTCTCGGCGACCCGGCACGATGGAACGGCTACAGGAATACCTACAGTCTACGCGCTTGGATGCGTGCACTCGCCACAAGACGGAGATGGGGGCATGTCCAAGGGTTAGATCGGCGGACACCTTATCTGTTCGCGGGTTCGGTAATTGGCGAATCAGATGGAGAAGCGTGCTAAACAGCTTCCTGAACGGGACCATGTATCGTCGGCTCCGAACTTTTGTGCGTCTGGACTTTGGAAATCTGTTGTGGGTCTACAGCTCTGTAGATACCGCTCCACCCCCAGACCGCGGGTGGCACCGAGGAGACGGGGGAGGATTCAAGAAAGAGGAATGACCGGCGCTTGGATTTATCACCGGCCTTGTTACTGGAGGGTTACTTTGCATAGATATGGGCCATAAAGGTGTTTCCAAGTTTGC
This sequence comes from Fusarium tuaranense, assembly GCA_013363205.1. Classification (NCBI taxonomy): domain Eukaryota; kingdom Fungi; phylum Ascomycota; class Sordariomycetes; order Hypocreales; family Nectriaceae; genus Fusarium; species Fusarium tuaranense. The sequence continues at coordinate 23,608 of JABEEN010002231.1, read as the reverse complement.
CTCAAGACGAGAAAGAGTAGCGTTAATGATCATCATCTAGACTTTTCGCCGTCGCGGCACGATCCTGGTTAGTGGCCTCACTGAAACACTTCATATCACAATAGACAAAAGAAATGCTGCAATAAGCATTTTGATTGCATCTTGCATTCTGATATCGCGTCAGCAGAAACAACAACGGCCTCACTCCCAATATGTCCATCTCCGCGATCCCAAAACAACTTGCTAATCAGGCCACTCAACGCTGGAGAACCTATGGGAATGTCGGCCTTCGGGGAACCTTTGTTGCGCTTGGCGACCCCCTGCCGACCCCAGCGCGGAAATGGAACCTTTGTCGGCGCGGTGCGACAGCGAGCTCGCTACACTCTGGCTAGCTAAAGAAAAAAAGGGACCTTTTGAAACCCCCCCCCTCTCTCTCTCCCCCATACTGCAGGCGCCGCTCTAACCAACCCCTTTGGCAATTGTCCTTTTGCTACAAATTACAAATCCGGAAGTTGTATTGAGAAGTGCGGAATAAGGTGCTGACAGAAAAACAGGGATCCCAACCACTTAATCTGCCCCCCGTATCAAGCGTCACGTGTACAGATTTCTCGACTCCATTCTTGATCATATCTTTACAAACCACTGCTCCTTATCTGGTACGTTTGATGTTGCATTTAAATCCGCTTCCTCCAAGCTTGGCCCTCGTGAGCTGCTGTCGCATTGCATACCCCCTGGAGGATTTGGGCCTGCCAGACTCAGTTCTTGGCGTTCTAGGGTCCCACCATCCTTGTTCGACTGCGCCGTTCTCCTGATTCAAAAGGGCCAGATCGGCCGCTTCTGCTAGCCATCCAAAACCTTCCGTTCTAAATATTGTCGTGTGGTTTTTCGCCTTTTGAGTTTGGATACTGCAGTACCCCAGTTGAGGCTCATTGCGTGGGACCATGGTGGATTTAGCTTAGACTTTACATGAAATATACAATTTCAAACGCCGAGGTCGCCGAAGATGACTTGACATGGTCATCTTTGGCACAATTACCTCCATTCCATGCTGCAAACATTCATGTCACCTCATCGACTTCATTTGCATTGAAGCTCTTGAGTCATGTGCTCGTTCAGTGCACGTCGCGGCTTCATTCAAGAACAGCCACATCTTCACCCACGTTTCAGCCTCATTGAGGTCAACATCATAACCACCCACTGGATATTCGAGGCGCTCCCAAAATATCGGATCTCAGACCAATGAACCCTCGCCCACAAAAGAACCAGCACGAGCGGGAAGCGGGCGCAAGGATATGTTATCGCGACAGGCAATGGCAGCATCGGGATCATTCTCGGCACGAAAATCCCACCCCGATAAGACAACGAACGACCCTCTCGATTTCGACCCAGCAACTCGATCCGCCCGATGTCCGATTATTTCCAGTCAGATGGATGGACAGTAAACGAACGCGCCAAGACGACAAGAGATCCTTCACAACGCCACGACAATGAGGGAGCCGACCCCGGGAACAGAAGCGAACAGAGTACCCAGGTCCCCAGATGCCTGACAGTCCCCGAGACCGTTTTCTAGCCCGCCGATTGGCTCTCCAGCGAGTCCCTGAATGCCCGATGCCGCGTTTTCACGTACAGATGTGATATCAAGGTCGCCACCAATGCTTATCCGGTTCAACAACCACGAAGAGCACCTTCTCAAACAGCAAAGATTTTGTTCGTCCCAGGAAGAGATATCCCAAAGATCGCCCTTTATCCTTCTTATCTATGGTATTGTTTGGTGGAATTGTTCTCAAGGAGCTGGCCTGACGGTCGAGAATGAATGGGGGCCAACCACCAAGCGAGAGGCAAAGTTCGCAATCCGATAAGCCAGGCTGACAATACATTTTCAAGCACGTCTGATTACGGCAATCTCGATCTACGGGGGCGATACTCTGTTCAGAAGATGCTACCAGCTCTTGAGCTTTCAATGTGGTGGCCCGATGATCGTTGTTGTTGGTATCAACGATCTCTCCAAGAGGAGCGACCCGATGTTGCTGTAATGACGACTGAGAGGCAGTGGTTCTCTAGTTCTTTTGGATTGTTGCAGAGCGTACTGGATGACGGGAGAAACGTCTCAGTCTTGGTCAACCCGTCCTGCGTCCATCGATATACACTCCCGTTCGATTGTTCCGAGAGTGCTCAACGATAGCCGAACATGTTGGAACCGAGGCTACAGCAAGTGCAACTAAACTCCTCCTCCTCAGAAACCACAGTCTCCCTCACGACAAGACTTCTTCGGCCCTGGCTAGATTCTCCAGCATTTATGCCCAGCCGCAGAGCCGGCCGCCCACAGACTCGGCGCACCTGATGATGATACAAATGGAATCCACTTCGAGATGGAGAAGTAAGCTTTGCGGTGGAAAAATCATTCAGCAAGAGAAGCTGAATGTGAAAAGCAATCTGGCTGGACGACCGAAACTCCCCAACTAAGACAGACTCAACCGAAACCCTACGCCGAGAACACACCAACCTGGCCGGTGGCCTTCCATCGCGGCTTTCACGGCTCAGCCACCACGATCGTGTCTCCCTGAGGTGGGGAGTGCTAGGTATCCTCTATATTCTCGGCTCGAGGGGGCTAGTCCTCCACTGGTACATTTCCTAGGTTCTCCCTCGCTTAGATCTCCATCTCACGTAAGAAGTTCTTGTCAGTAAGTCTGGTTGATTCTCTCCGCTTCTCGACTCGGCTAGGGTTGCGCAGGCTTGCAGTTCGCTTGGGGTCTTCGCGATTATCATTCTGGGCTGTTATGAGGATCGCGAGGTAGTGGTTCTCTATTTCAGCCCCGACCCTTGTGAGCTTGATGACACCTTCAAACCAAGCCATCAGCCACAAGAACAAAGAACACAGCTATTAACACATGGCGGCATTAAACCCCAGACGAAAAACGATACACGCTAATACCAAAAGGGATACTGAGACCGGCCTCTGTCGGCGCATGCCTCTTTGAACCAAGATTGCTATGACCGCAGAGAACATTCAGCATTGGGCGGATAGCCTGCCTGATAATCGTGGAATGCCCAACAGTTGTTGCAAAGGGACAGGTCTGGCGCTTCAGCCATGTGGCTGAAATCTTCCAAAAGTCTGAAAGGTGTTGCCACAGGTTCATGACAGATCTATGAAATTCCGGTCCCCTACTGAGAATATCTATTTCGAGACGTGGACAGGTGCTCACGTGCCTATCCTTCTGAACCTTTGCAGCGGATATCAAGCTGGAAACCACTCTTACCAAACGAGCTGAAATATGCTTCGTTTTGTGTAGCAGAAAATAATCTCGAGGCAATGCCCATTCTTTTTGCTGTCCTTTACCCAATTACCGATTTCATAGTTGAATCTATGGATAACTTCACTTATGACCTGCGCGTGTCGACACTTCGCAACCCCGGACACTACCTTTGACGGGAAATAACCAGACATAGAAGATATGTCTGATCGACACTAAGCCACTGATGTCAGCGAAGAGGCTCAAGGTGTAATTATAACCGAATAAACTGCTGTTGCCATGTAGTTGTGGCGATAGACCCGAGAATCCGGTATATCCGCATCCTAGCCGCCTTTTCCATCGGATAAGCTGCGTCGCGTTCCTCATTATTGGGCGGGGTCTCCCCTCATTCTGACGTCTTTACATCAATTGATTCATCAGTAACCAGTCTATGTCGGGTTCAATGGCGGATTTACGGCTGTCTTGCGGGTTTGGACTCTGTATGAAAAGTATATGAACTCAACAATGTCATTGAATCAGCTAGATTAGACTGAACCTACCAAGCCAGATCTGAACGCAACTGAACATCAGCAACAGAATACCCATCATAACTTCATCTTTTAACCATGGCGCCTTCCGTGACTGAGACCATCGCTGAGCAGTCAACACCCGTCTTGTCGACGACTGGTGCTGCCCAGAAGAAGGTCCTCATCAATGGTGTGGAAAAGAAGGTGAACCCACCACAACTTCAAGTTCAGGGCAAGACCAAAGATGGAAGGGCGTTGAAGATGAGGACTCAGCCCAAGTTTGATAACCTTGAGGACGAGAGACTGTACCGCAAGCAGCATCTCGCTGCTGCCTGCCGCGCTTTCGCGGACAGGGGGTTTGATGAAGGCGTTGCAGGTCACATCTCTGTTCGAGACCCCATCTTGACAGACCATTTCTGTAAGTGTGCATCCTTATGATTAAAAGAATGAAGAGATGGACTAATGGGGTGTATGAAAGGGCTCAACCCTCTTGTCAGACACTTCTCTCTCATGAAGGCGTCTGATCTCATCCTAGTCGACGAAGACGGCAACATCGTCGAAGGAGACGAACCTGTCAATCTCGCAGCCTTCACAATTCACTCTGCCATTCACAAGGCGAGACCAGAGGTCAATGCGGCTTGTCATGCTCACAGCGTAGCCGGCAAAGCATTCGCGGCCTTTGGTCGTGAATTGGACATGATCACTCAGGACGCTCTACGTTTTCACAAGAGCCACGTTGTTTACACCCAGTTCAAGGGTGTTGTCGACGACGACGAAGAGGGCAAGCGTATTGCACAGGCTCTTGGACAAGCCAAGGCGGCGATTCTCATGAACCATGGCCTTTTGACTGTTGGACAGACAGTTGATGAGGCTGCATTTTGGTTCATCAGTCTTGACAAGACTTGCCAAGCTCAACTTTTGGCGGACGCTGCTTCTGCTGCAGGGTACAAGAAGGTGTTTATTGATGAGGATGAGGCCGACTACACTGTTAGTCAAGTGGGTGGCCCTGAGAAGGGCTGGCTCGCGTTTCAACCTTGTAAGTGATGATCGGCATACGTTCACGGTCCTTACTAATATGTTTTAGATTTCGATGAACAGGTCGCCAAGTCTAAAGGGGAGGTGTTGAATTAATTGCTTCCGACATTCCAGTTTGATTTATTATTCGGTCGTTGTAGCGTTTTGAATTGATTACATGTTTGTCAACCGGTTGCCACCCTTCATTCATCTTGACCGGACCGGAATGTTGGCCGAGAGCCTGTGTCTAGCTTCGGGCAAGACCAGCATGCTGTCGTGTGAAGCAAACAATGTACTAGTAACGTCCTAGGGCATGTGGGCTAGGGGATGCTGGACTTTGCATCAGAACTGAGATCAAGGTTGAGGCCGGGGGTACCGGATATCTCGGATTCTTGGTGTGGGTAAGGATGCAATTCACCTTTGTAAAAGGGCCTATGAATATTTCAACTCTCATGCAGATACTGTATCTGGAATCTCTTGCGCCCTCATTTAGGGAAGGGCTATGCTGCTTTGCTCACCGTTCAGAGCCAACCTCCTAAAGGCTGATGCAACCCTGGATCGGCGTTAAGAGCGGGTGAAAACCAGAGGACACTAGAGGATCAACCCCCGAAAATAGCTGATTGGCCCTGTCTTTTGTACCTGTTGTAGTGTCTCTGGAGAAACTCCACTCGTGAGGTTGACACTGGATGATGGGCTGCAGGGGTGCATGTGCCGGAAGCGCTGTGTTGGTCGACAGTGCCCGACTTTACGAAAAGGGTAAGCAGCCCGAGAGTTCCGGGGCTCATGACACTAGATCATGGCTGGATCATGGCAGTGCTCTGCAACAAAAATTCATTGCATGATTTTGGTCTATTTTTCTGTTTTTACGGTCCTAATTGACCGGGTATTTCGAAGTGAATAAAGAAAGGAAATCGATAGAGAGAGGCCCCAAGTAGGATTTTGGAGGCCGGTATTGACATACAAGCAACGGGAGAATCATATATCGACGTCGTGATCGTGAAATCGAGTAAATCTATCCAAATGCAATTGCGCGGTGAAGATAAAGCCGATAGCCCGGAGGATTTGTTTCATATGAGCAGTAACACGTGTATGCATTCAAACATGGGTTCGGCTCTTGGAAAATCCTCCATGCATCCCACATCCCGAAACCCCATATTTCGTTCACAGGCAATTGTGCACTCTGCTGAGCCCACTCCTATGTAATAGCAGCAAGAACTATGGCAGAGCCTCAATCAATTTAGCCCTTTTGGGGACACCTCTGCGATAGTCCCAGCCCGCTTTGCCGTGATTGAAGGCAGTGCTGGTGGCCCTGGGCGGTGTTGGGAAGAAGAGCCCTGTAAAGGAGCCTACATCGTGGAGTAACTGGGTCGACAGTCTATTTTGAGGTTAAAAGCCAACATAGAGATCAACGAGCTTCATAGAGTCATACCTTGGTCTTGAAGTATTTAAAGAAGAGGCCGACTGCTCGAAACAAACTTCCCATCCACATCATCACAACACTCACCGCATCAACACTTGACCAACACTCCTCACCAACACAGCCCCAACATCTTCTATACTCACCCTTACACTCATCAAAATGGTTCGCCTATCTATCTCCACCGTCGCCATCCTGGCCTCTTCCTCTCTGGCCATGGCCCTCCCCGCCCCTGTCAGCAACGACAACGGAGCCCAAGCCTTTTCCTGGGAGAGCTGGGTAGAGGGCGTCATTGCCGACCCCAACGGCGATCATCTCTCTCCTGAAGATGCTATCAAGGCATCCGAGGCTGCTGAGACCAAGAGATCTCTTGAAATCCGCGCCACTTGCCGCGGCGATGACGTGGCCGAGAAGTCTGCCTATGTACGATTTAACCCTCATATCGCCCAGTGCATGTTCCTAATACTTCTAGGTTCCCGACGCTGTTGCTTGTATCAACCGACTTGCTAGCTATGGCAACAAGGCTTGCAAGGCCAAGAACGCTGTCACCGTCATGTGCAAAATTGGTCGTGCCCAGATCACTGCGGTCGTTCCAGGTGGACGCTACCCTACCTCGGACACTTGGTAAGTCACATTCTAACATATCATTCGGCATTTCACTGACAACATGTTTAGCAATAACATGGCTCGCGCTGCTGGAAAGATCATGGACAAGTGCACTAGGTCTGACCAAACCGTCAACGGTGCGGATTACTCGTTCGGTAACGGCAACATTGCTATCCATCTCAGTGCACCCTGAGGTCCTATCCACTCCATGGATTTGGGATTGAGATATTTTGAGATACTGGGACTGTTGTCTGGGACGCGCTTTTGAGAATGTGTGGTGTCTGTCTGCCTTGACGACCAAAGAGGAATTGGAACCGTGTACATAGCCCTTCACCGTCTATACTGTCTATATTTTCCGCTTTGCTGTTGCTTTCATACTCTGCTGCGCATGCTCCGACTTGAAGATCACAACCAAGAACATGTCCCCAGCAGTGCATGCCTAATTTGAGTCGTAATGACGGAGAGAAATATCTCATTAGGGCTCTTGCCTATCTCAAATATTTGAACCAAGCTAAAAGCATACCAGCCAATGCAACAGCCCATGGAACTACCTTTACCAACCCCTTTCTCAGGCCTTCCCTTAACAACAGACTGGACTTCTCATCAAACCAACTCTTTTCATTCAACCTGGGGAACTCGCTTTTTGGCACCTCTTTTCCCAAAAACTTGCACAACGGATCCCAACCGTCTTCGAGTTTGAACTCAAGTAACCTCTCAGGAGGAGTCAGTCTCCTGACCATAGCGTAGTGTTGACGGTACTTGTCCCGAGCTTTGAGCTCAGCATCTCGCCTAGATCTTATCCCAGCCCATCCTGCTACCACACTCTTTTGAACCTTCCCGATGGGGTGGATGTAAGCTCTATCTAAATGATACACAAGCGTGGCAAAGGGGTTAAACATGTTCCCTATAATGGCATGCATATAGCTTTCGTACCACTTGTCAATGTCTCTTTCCACCAGGACAACCTTGGCTTCGGGATATGCGGCAATCAGATCGTCGGCAAAGGCGATGGCGGGTGTGTCTGAGCTTACGGCTCCGAACGAATGGAGTAGCTGGTCAAACTCTTCGCGACCAAAAGGCTCGCCTTTGCCGAAGAACTTGCGATCAATTGCATCTTGCCACATCTCGTTGTCACCAAAGTGAGTGGTAAGTAGGTGAAACGAGTGCCAACAGGGGATTCCCAAAGTCTCTAGAGCCGAGGACATGGCTTGAACGAATATTAGCGAGAGATTCTCTTGACAAGGCGGAATGACTTTGGACTTACTAGCAGTGCCTGTCCGGTTGAATCCCAGACAAAGGACTTGCATTGGCACGCTTCGCACTTTTCCCCGAGGTGACTCATAGTTGATAGGTTGGAAGAGCTCTGGGTGACGATCTTTAACAGTTGCCATGGTTTGGAGTTGAAATGATCATCTGAAATGGTTTAACGATATGGAAAGACGAGGACAAACAGAGCAGAGGCCTAAAAGCGACAATGGGCTAACCACGCTTTTTGTTTCTTACGCTGGGAATCCTGTGATCACGAAGCAGGGATGTGAGGGAACCAGTGAAGAGCAGCTTCATTGACAGGGATAGCTGCATCTCAGACTACCAGTCTGACGTGAGACCTTGCTGGGGGGGATACTGCGATCCTGGAGTGGTAAATCCATCAAGAGGTCGCATCAGCAAATTTCCTGTCCTATTACCGGACCGGGTAGGCTTCTCGTCACATCGCTAAATCCAAGACTCTTGACGTCGAGCGATCATCACGACGATTGAAAAAATAAAGCTTCATACAATAGAGAGCATATCGCATTAATTAAAACCGTGTTATTTATACGTTCTTACTGATTTCGGAAGCCAAGCTTCGAGACTGGCTGTCTATCTAGCCTGGGATTTGACTTATTAGAATTCTTGGAATGAGGATAGAGGGCGCAGTTCCGATCATTCCAATGTAATACAAATAAACTTAGGAGCAAGGTCTGTTTTCCAATGTCAACAGAAAACGTACCCCTTTCGTCACGAAATCTCTGCCATGGTTCAGTGTTTGGCGGAGCGGAGTCTGGATTGCGGAGTTTGAACTGGCGCAGCGGAGTTTGCTGTTTCTTGTGAGCATTGGGATCAACGCCAGGGAAGGGTCCAAAATCCGAGCCGCGCGTGTCGGAACGGCCAAGAGATTGGGCTTATGAGTAAGCGTGGCGCCCTCTTCCTGATTGCTGTGTAAATGATGTTGGACTGCAGGTCTTAAGATCTTCTGAGGTCGCAAGTCGACTTGTGAAGCAAAGGACAATTGAAGAGAATAAACTATGTGATACTAGGTGAGGTCTTGGGCCCGTTAAAGTATAAATTTTAAGGGCCACCCCTCTTTGTGCGGCTGGTAATGATATGGGTGATGCATATAGCGTCGGATAGTTGGCCCGAGACTCGCGCGCGGTTGACAAAGATGGAAGATGGTCATTGGGCTGTGATGCCAAATGACTCAAGGGGCTGATCATTAGAGGCCAGAGATGATGAAAGGAAGCGCGCGGGAATGTTGAAAGTGATGTGAGCCATCAAATATAAAAGGTCGTCTTGGAAGCAAGCTGGTTCAATCCACAACACTCACCACTTCTTCTCCCATCAACCAACACTATCACCAAGCATCAAACAAACGACCATTCACCATGAGCTCAGTTAAGAAAGTCGCTCTTATTACAACCAGCACTCGAAAGCCCAGAGTTGGCCCGAAAGTGGCAGATCTGGTTCATGAAATCATCAAGAACGACCCCGATGCATCCAGCGGTGTCGAAATCACGCCGGTTGATGTCGCCGACTTCAACCTGCCCATCTACGACGAAGAGGTCATCCCCGCCATGGTTCCTGCTCAAGCATCCTTCTCCAAGCCGCACACGATCGCCTGGAGTACTGAGATTGGCAAATACGACGCCTACATCCTCGTGATCCCCGAATACAACTTTGGCATCGCCGGAGCTACCAAGAATGCCATCGATTACCTATACAATGAATGGATCGGCAAGCCGGCTGCGATCGTCAGTTATGGCATTCAGGGAGGAACGTTTGCGAGCGAGCAGCTTCATAAATCTTTGACGGGAATGAAGCTGCGTGTTGCCGAGACGAGGCCTTCCCTCAAGTTCCATGGCAGCCACGGACCTGATCTGTTTCTTGCCATGGGGTCAGGTGGGCTGGGCGATGATACCAAGAAAGACATTGAAGCTGAGGCTCCGGTCATTCTGAAGGCGTTCCAGGAGCTGAAAGTTTTGCTCGAGAAGACCCCGGAGTCAACCTGATCAAAGGGGGGAGAACAATGTATGTAATTAGACAGGCTCAAGAGACAGCAAATTCTTTCATGTAACTTGTTTAACTCTTCAATGTTTCGACTGACTCTGGCTTGAGCATTATATGAAGGGGAGATATAATCCCCCCAGAAAGTTAGGCCAGTCGTTCGTAGACACTTCCTGCCCTGTCCCAAGGCCATCACCACCCTGTGGCATCCGTGGTAAATCTCTCATTGAGCCCCATGATGCTTGCGGGTTAACCTCCATCGATGGTGCCAAAGCAGAAGCACCCCCCTGAGCTCCCAGGTCTGCCAAAGGCCAGTTTTCTAGCTCCTCAGTATTGTGCAAAACCTCGTGCTTCCGCATAACCTGGCCAAGTGGCTCCACTAAAGTAGAGGCTTGTTGAGACTGTGCCTTTGCATCCTGCAGGATCCTCCATGCTACAACAGCTTCCGGGGACTTGCTGATTTGTCTTGGTCCATTGGTGTCGAGACAAACGTCGAGTAGTAATACAAGAAATGCTAGAAAGATGTGGTGCAGGACAATTGACATTCTCAGCCGTGTAGAAGCAAAGTCATGTTCTTCTTCCTCCATTCGCATCTCCATGCGAATTATGAGTCGTGCAGACTCCACACAGGCTGCACGAGACGTTGCATACGCCGGACCTGCTTGGCCACGAGCGAGATAAGGGAGATGTGCTCTGCATCTCTGACCATGGACGAATAGATTTAGTATGTATCCCTGGATAGTGATTTTGCTCGCGGTTCTGTTCATGACGTGGTTGAAGCATAGGAAAGCAGGGGCATCATCCCAGAAGCGAGACATTCGCGCCTCCAATTCCTGCACAAGCTGAAAGCTGATAGTGTCCGGACTCAGCGCGGCGAATTGAGCGTTCTCGAGGGATGCGCGGAATATTTCGGCAAAACGGATACGCTCAAGGAAGTACGACATACACGTCGGTTGGTCCATCGGCCTTCCAACTATCTCTTCCCCGTCGATGCAGTCTTCATCATCGATATTTTGAGGCTTGTGTACTGCCATCTGAGACGGATGTATCGTGTAGGCACCTCCAAGGGTACCGGAAAGTCCAGCAACTATCCTGCTCAGTGGTTAGATGCGTACAACCTATAGAGATATGTCTTACCAATCAGTGGTGCATAGGTACCACCAAACTCTCCGCCCAACTTCCGCTTCAAGCTTTGTGAAGCCCGACCCATGGCCCAAGACCTGCCGCGGAGAGTCGATGCAATGAAGCCCAAGCTCGCGCGCCATTGTGATTGCCCTGGAGAAGAGGGCCCTGAACTTGACCGAAACTCCTTCAAGGTTGACTACCGAGTAACAGAGAATTACCAATGCCTGGGTGGATTCTAAGGATACATGCGGGCTTTGCTGGATATGATCTAGAACATCAATGCCCGCCTTTTGCCATAGTGATGCCTGTGAACGCGCCTCAGACACACCGCAGAAGAGGTTCCTTGAAAGATCCTGGGCAGTCCACAAACAGGTAGAATTTGCAAAGATGGCAATAAGCAGTGCAATGGGTCCCATAGAGGCCGTGTTTCCCTGGTTGATCGTGTCATAGACTTGATCAACAAGACGTCTGACAGAAGGGCCGTGGATAACATGGTGGATAAATGAAATGTCATTTATGTACTTGTCGACAAGTCTCTTTGCCTCTTGGCGATCCGGGAGCCAGAGGCACCTGATGGGCTCAGGCTGGACAGCGAGTGATGGTAATGCCTCGTTCTGAAAAACAAAAGACCATGGTCGGGTGATGAGCCGAACAGGACATGTTCTAACGACGATGGGATTTGAGTGTGTGAGATCCTTTCGATATCAGCGCTTGATCATGCCGAGGAGGGGGCTTTACTGGCTTACTCCTGCTTTCGGACCCATGCATAGTCGCTCTAGAAGTAGGGCATCGGATAACCAGTTCTGGACATTGGAAGGGAATTGCCGCTGCCCTGTGTCTTCACTAAAGGAGGGCTCAGAAGACTGAAGTTCTCCCTGTCTGGTTCTGCTAGCAAGCAGAGCCTCCAATGACTCCAATCGCTTGAGTAATTGCTCATTGGAAACCTGGGGGTCTGCTGCTGGCGGCGTCGCTTCCCGACCCCGGGCTGCTGCTGTGGGTGGCGCTTGGCATTCCACTCCCCTAGCGGTGCAATTGGTACAGGGGAATTGGCGATTACAGCGGAGCTTGCGCTCTCTGCAGAGTAGGCAAGAGACAACGCGTGTTCGAGGCCGCGGATTTGTCCGCGAGCGGCGATGCATGGTTCCGGAAGTCGGTAGGTCGGTAGAAGGATTAAGAGACCGGAGGGGGGACACGGAGTTGAAGTTGATCGGAGATTTACCAGGCCCGGACTTAACGGACTCCGCGGAGTTGAGTGGACGGGAGCCGTAGTAGCTATTGGTCCGTGTGTCTTGGCGCATCAGGCCTTGTGTTAGTGGGTCAAACGGCATGGACGATTCATGCCAGCCATCATGGTCTTTCCGTAAAGTTGATAGTGAAAATGTGGGATAATTTGTTTATGCAATTCCACCAAAAAGGATTTGCGAAGGGCTAGTTTCATGTGCATGTTGCCAGGCTAGTTAAATGGTATAACTTCGCTCCCTAGGCTACCCTATAACTACACAACTCCGTTACCCTCTCTGGCTTGCCAACTTACATCTCAAACATCTATAGCCTCGGCTTAGTTAGCTGGGCCAATACTCCCTTCACCAACTCGTGGCTCCCTTAGCACGATCGAAGCCACCCCTCAGTTGATGCTCTGGTTTCACCACTTTTCCTTGAAGGACAGTGTATCGGATCAAGTTTTCACAATCCTCTGGACGGACTCGTGCTAACCAGATACCCTGACTCGCACCAAAGTCACCCGCCTCATGTGCTCCATTCTCGCCATCGCCCTGAGATTGCCTTGGAAGCGAGTCATGGCCCCTGCTAAAAGCATTATGCCGGCGATAGACAATAACGTTGGCAGAGTACTTATGTCCGCTCACGTGGCTGATAAAGTAGATCCCTACACCCCCAGATCGCTCGTCGTCCAAGTCACGATAGAGGCCAAGAGGTCGCAAGTGACGCTCGAATTCTTTGCGTAGGAGAGGTGCACTCTGACCGCAACGTGCATCCCTCGACTTTTGGCTACAGAGTAGTATGATGGCCTCATGCGGACATGGCTTGATGCTGATACTTGGGATGGTAGGATCGGTACTGAGCAAGGTGACTGGAAGAGTCGACTCTGTGAGAGGTGATGTGGTTGTAGGCGCAGCGTCAATAAGGTCAATGAGCTGATTCGTATTCTTTGGGACGACATTGTTGACCACAATAAATGCAGGAAGGAGGAGTGCTGAAGTAGGGTTCGAATAGTCCGAAGAGCCATCAGGGGTGGGTATATTGGAAGCGGAAAGCATCAGTTTCTATTGAAATGGGTGGCTTAGTTTCATTCTTAGTGGCCAATATGGAACCCTTCAAGGCTCGAACGACTCTAACCAAGGAGAAACATAGAAAAAGAACACACAAGAACGTGTTGAACAAGCTCAAAACTCACCCCGTTTCTTGATTCCCGGGCTTTATTCACAGCCTCCATGATGCTGCCCTTTTCGTTGGCGACATTTCTTGTCCAGTCAGATTTGGCCGTTGCCACCAACAGGTGCGTGCTCCAGCCCCTGATATTCCCATAAAGAGCGTGGCTTGTCTCGACTTTGAACTTCTTGGGGTACTGCACAGTGCAGCTATCGCAGTCGTGAAGGCAATCGTCACCGTCGACAGCAGGATCTGTTTTGGCAAACAATTCCGATAGGCTGGCTCCGGTGCTACGGCCGAGAAGAGTAGATACGAACGATTGAAATGCGGACATGATTATCGGAAGGTACACAGGCAAGGTAAGATAAGAAGAGGAGGGATAGGTACATAACTTGTACGCTTGGTCTGTCAATAGGAATGAAATGGGAAATATATATATATGTCTAGGCTTTTCGTGCCTGAGGAATACGGTTTCTAGTATGAGGCCAGCCAGGATTAGAGAAAAACCTTGCAAATAATTAAGGCGACGCAATTACGCGTTCGACAGTTTTGACGACAGGGAGGCAATGCATTACGCAAACCAAAGGATGAACTCATCTTCGGCATGGAATGAAATCGCAAAGAGGATTCACATTTGCTTTCATATGCACAAGTCCATGGAGAGCTATATCACATTGCGACAGATCCATGGAGTTCGGAGTTTGTGCTGGGGATAGGCTGCGCCGCGGATATCGGGGCCATAAAGGCATGAGAGTTCATTAGATAACCTTGATGTTGTAATTAATTTGCATGATTTCTTTGAGTCACCACCGCTTTCTATAGACGCGGATAGAATGGATACGACGCTCTATGCGGAGTCGGCGGTGACCACCTCATTTCTCTCAATTATCGGCGTGATTTAAGTTGTTGATATTAGTGTTGGCGATATCCGACCTTCTGGCTCAGGTATCCCATCGAAGGCCAGGCTTCAACTATAATGAAGCACAGATTTCTAATATATGATAGCACCATGTCCCAATGCTAACACGGTGGTCACTGATGTCCAAGATCTCTATAGCAGAGGTAATACGCGAGTATAAAAAAGAACATAGTTCTCAATACTCTGTCCTACCTGCATAGTGATAGGTGATTGAGGAGAACAGCCTAGGCTCAAATATTTCTATGAATGGTTTGCAACGTCTCTTTTAAACCCTGTTTCTAATATTCTAAAAAGAAAAAAAACCGACTTGAGTAGCCAGCTAATCTATGAAAGAGGGTGAAATTTCACAGCTGTCCAATCTTGATGATCAGCTTCTTTCCAAAGACCTTCTCACTCTTGAGCCTTCGAAGAGCCTCCTCCACTGCCTCCAAGCCTCCCTCCAACACCTCAGTGGGATGACCCGTCAACCAACCACTCGCCAGACCATTTGCGAAGAGTCGACTAACAGTATACCCAAGGCACTTCTCTTCCTCCGTACCAATGTGTGCAACCATGACGTTGATGTAACCGCCATCCACATGGCCTGAAACCTTGGCTCCACCTTGGACAGTAGCAACAAGTGGCTTTCTTCCGTCCAAACCAGCTTGAAGTCCCAAAGCATCACCAAGGATACCCTTGTAATCGGGATCCCAATCCACATTCGTGGCACAATCCAGACCATGCCAGGCTGGTCCCGCACCAGCCTTGACAATAGCGGCCTGGATCGCAGCTACCAGCTCGTCATGTGGTTTTCGGTAATCAACAACGGCATCTCCCTTCTCATTGTCGAGAAGGCCGTTGACAAAATCGCTCGAGTTACCGGCTGTTGCAATGATGGGGTGGATGTTTGCTGCTTTGGCGAGTTTAATGGCCAGGGCACCGATAGCTGTACCAGCTCCGTGGATGACGAAAGGGATTTTCTCAGTGACAGTGGGTGACCAAGGTGCCGGCAGACGAAGGACATGATAAAGGCCATATGCTGCAACAAGGCCGTTCAATGGAATCGTGGCAGCCTGCGTGTTGACGTAAGCCATAAACACTTACAATTCGGCGAAAACGTGAGCATTTCCGATGACATACCTCTTCGAATGCAACATTCTCCGGAATATGAAACGTAGTAGAGGCAGGTGTAATGGCGAACTCTGCAAAAGAGCCATTTTCTGTCCCAATCCTGTGCATGCCAGCCACACGATCTCCAGGCTTGAACTCGGTCACGCCAGCGCCGACCGCCTCAACAATACCTGCGATATCATCGCCAGAGTTTATAGGTTTCTGGCTAAACAGTGGAACTTTGAAGTCCTTAGGGTTCGTGCCTGGTACTCTAGTTAGGGGGCTCGAGTATTCATAGTTGAGAGGTTGACGTACCTGATGCAGCTACTTTGATGAGAACTTCACCGGGCTTGGGAATTGGGATTGGTACATCTCGGATCTCAACTTGAGTCTCCGGTGATACCCATGCTTCCTTCATTGCTGATTATGGCGTTGGTGGTTTAAAACTTGGTTGTGTTGTGATCGAGATTGGTTGTGACTTGAAGGAGCAATACTGAGCCTTGACATCTAGCAGACATATATAAACCATCAAAATAACAGAAGGAATTCCAAGGAATTCCAATTTCCCCGAATGCTTTCCAATCGCATAAAAGTCGGTGGAAGATTAGACCGCCTCGTCGGAGGCGAGGATAGGGGATCTTGCGGAGTTGCTTTATAATGAGGCTTAACAGCGGTTTCCATGGACTTTGTATTTCATAATCGCGCAATAATAAAGTTTCTATGCACTGACATCACATCACTATTGGGGGGTTCTCCGTGGAGGACCGGGTCTAGTGCCACACAAGTCCGCGGAGTTGTGACACCAACCCCGAAGCAAGGGCCAAAAGTCCAACTACTCCGAGCCACATGTGTCAATTGAGCGGGGCGCTGTTCAAGGGTCTAACGTTGGAGGTGATGATACTTCATCTCTTTGCTCAGTAGGGTTAAATGCTTAGCCATGTCGTGCTGGAAGCATTAAGAGCATCCAGACATCAGACTTATAAAGCCTTGTTCCCCAAAGTGCCATCACTTGCAAGTCTCATTATCATAGCTTGAGATTCACCGCAAAGATCGCAACCTTTATTAGACCAAGATGAGCCTAATTCAGCCATACGCTAACGAACATCATAGCCCTGCCGGTCCAGGTGATAGCCGTCCAACAGCTATCCAGATTGTCAAAGACCAACAGCTTATCGGAAAATGGGCTGGCAGGGTGGCATTGGTGACTGGCTGCTCACCTGGCAGTATCGGAGCCGAAGTCGCTAGAGCTATTCATGCCACGGGAGCCGATGTCTACATCACCGCGCGTGATACAAAGAAGGGCCTTGCCACCGCTGAGAGTATTCTCACCGACGGAAGTCCTGGCAGGGTGGAGGTTATTCAGCTTGACTTGACGTCTCTGGAAAGCGTTCGAAAGGCAGCCCAGACATTCCTTGAGAAATCCCAATCTCTACACCTACTTGTTAACAACGCTGGTAAGTTCCATGGTTCAGAGTGACTACAGTTGTTGACTTGTCCTCAGGTGTTCTCGGTTGTCCACTGCAGATAACAGATGAGGGTGTGGACACTCATTTTGCGGCCAACTATCTTGGTAAGTAATTTCAGGGTATTTCCTGTCATCATCCTCGTTAATCTCTAGCTACAGGTCACTTCTTGCTCTTTCAACTGCTGAAACCATCGCTTCTTGCCACGGCAAGAGACTCCGAGGTGCGCGTCGTCAATGTCGCCTCGGTTGCCCACCGTCTGGGAACTTACGATCTGGACGATCTCATCTTTGAGCATCGGGAATACGAAGCTTCCACTGCCTACGCCGCGTCGAAGCTGGCGACAGTCCATTTCGCCAATGAGATGGAAAGGCGATATGGCGCCCAGGGTTTGCACGCATTCAGCGTGGACCCAGGTATCACAACCACCTCATTTACAAAGGATACTCCTGAGCTTGTTTCGACGATGGAGAAATTCGGGGCCGGGAACCTTCAAAAGTCGTCCGGCCAGGGAGCTGCCACACCGACGTGGGCTGCGGTGGCACACGAGTTGAAGGGCAAAGGAGGGCAGTACTTGGAACATTGCGGTGAAACTGAGTTGTGCACTGACGGCGGTTTCTTGGCCCCTGGATATGGTGAGAATGCTTACGATCAGACCAGAGAGCAGGAGCTGTGGATGAGAAGCTTGAAGCTTGTACACATGGATGAAGAGAAGTAACTATGCTGAGGCAAGAACGCTAGGTAGTGATAGTATAGCACTAGGGCACTAGCTGTCGTGCTGTGATTTCATATAATTTTCGTTTCCTATGAAGCAACATTCAATGTACGCTTTATAGGAAACGGGAGTTGTATTAAATCGAAACACCAGACTACCTAGCCCATGATAATCTTTCTCAACCTCTCGCTCTCACTCGCGCCCGTACTATCACACATGCTGCGGAAGGTACCGTCTCTCTTCCAAAGTTCTTGAGGACTCCCATTCTCGACCAAAACACCGTTTTCGAGTACCAGAATCCTGTCAAAGTCTGCAACAGTGCTAAGCCTGTGGGCGATAACAACAAGGGTTCTATCAGTAAACCACTCGCGGATATTACGCTGAATGAGCGTGTCTGTCGCCACGTCAATAGCTGAGGTAGCCTCATCTAGGACGACGATCTTGGAGTTTGCGAGCAGAGAACGTGCGATGCAGAGTAGTTGCTGCTGGCCCTGTGAGAGGTTCCCGCCAGATTCGGAAACGGGACTTGATAGGTCGCGGAAGAAGTGGGTGTTGTTTGAGGAGGATGAGCCTGCGTTAATATCATCGTCGGTGGTCGGCTTGATCAACCCAACTCTAGCCAAAGACTCATAAAGCTGAACATCAGTTAGTTGGCCGAAGGGGTCGAGATTAGATCTAATGGTGCCCGAAAACAACACGGGGTGCTACCGGAGTCAGTACTAGATACTAGAGGATATGAAGTGGGCGAAACATACCTGTGGGATAATTGATAGTCGTGACCTCAGGTCGCTCAGCGGAACCTTGGAAATATCGACCCCATCAATAGTGATGCTTCCTGATCGCGCCTCTAGAAACCGGAACAAGGCCAGTGTCAATGACGACTTGCCAGCTCCAGTACGGCCAACAACTCCAACACGCTCATGGCGTTCAATTCTTAGGGAAAGCCCCTTGAGAACGGGTGGCAAATCTGGTGCATAAGCAACCTCCAAGTCTTTCATCTCGATTGCACCGGACGTTGGCCATGCTGCTGCCGGTTTCTCTCCATCCTGTGGCTCCGTCTCTAGAGTCATGTACTCAAGCACTCGCTCCATTGAGTTCATCCCCAGCTCCATGTCACCGTAGCATCGTATAGTCCAACGAAGACTCTCAGAAAAGTCTAGGATGAAAGATAACGCCAGTCCAGCCAAGGCTGCATCGATCGGCTTCACGATGATGACTGTCCCCACGGCAATGCTAAAGAGCGCTGCAATGAGAGCCATACGAAAACTCATCCACCGGTTGGCAAGGGCGATATAGAAGCTCGTCATGACCCAAGCATCGAGATTTCGGTGCATTTGGAGGAGATACGTACGAGTCCTCCCGAAGGCGCGGATCGTTGAGATGCCCGCCAAGGCTGTATTGAAGAGCTCAAAAATTGGAGACTTGGCAATGCTCTCCAGCCGCTTGAGTGGTCGACTAGCGACAAGATATTGGCGACCAACTATAGTGCTAAGACCGAGGAGGAGAATAGCAGGGGGAACAAGGTACACGGATGCGAAGCAGGACGCGATGCAAATACCAAGCAATCGAAGCAAACTAGAGAAGAACATGCTCCAAGTCATTGTAATTCTCTCATCAATGATGTTGAAATCTGCCGTAAATCGGTTCAAGACACGTCCGGTAGGTACAGTGTCCAGCCACAACATGGGGACGCGCATGACATTGAAGAGCATCTGCTGGAAGATGGACCTGCTTGCTCGGACGGCCAGGAAGTAGGATGAGATGTATCGTATGATACCGATGATGATGGTCCCCATAGATATGGCGACATAGACTTTGAGATAGAAGAAGACATCACTTTGAAGAGCGACTTGGGTGGATGGTTGAGAGAGAAGTTGGTGCGTAGATACGACTGAGTTGTAGGTGCTCTGTCCGTGGAAGCTCCCACCAGGAGCATCAGTGTCGGCTTGGCCCGTCCAAATGCGAAGCCACCAAGCCCGGCCTGTTTTCGATATTAGATGAGTTAGCCAAGACGATGTAGATGATAGATGACGTACCAATAATACCCCCCTGATAGGCGAGATATACTCCAACGCAGGCGACCCAGAGGAGCACGCCACCGCTGCTCTTAACGTAGGTCAGATAAACACCCCTCTTGACCGTGCCCTTCTCGCGAGTCTCTTCTTGCATAAACTTTTTGGGTGTAGGCGAGCTTGACTCTGGTGGCTGGCCATTGCCCAAACTTGAACTATCCATGGGCTGGACACCTTCCAAGTCGTTGGCAGGCTGGGTCTCCGTCACCTTCTTAGTAGGCTGACTGTGGCATTGATTTCCAGACTGGGCCGAGTCCCTTGGTGGGCCAGAATATGTCACTACGCCATCGGAAAGCTCAACCACGAAGCTAGCCGCCGGCAGGACTAATCCCGAGTGATGTGTGACAAGAATACGTGTGCGCCCTTGGCAGATTTCGCCAGTGAGACATTTCTCAAAGATCCAGGCACCGACGTGTGCATCAACAGCGCTGAAGATGTCTTCCATGATCAAGATTTCAGCCTGTGAGTACACGGCACGGGCGAGGGCGACGCGCCACTTCTGACCACCACTCAGGTTGACTCCGTTGGCGCCCAGATCCGTGCCGTCTCCATCCGTGAGAACGGCGAGATCTGCTTCTAGGGCACATACTTTGATGACAGTGTCATATCGAATCTTGTCGAAAGGAAGGCCGAAGAGAATGTTGTTCCGTACGGAATCGTTTTCAAGCCAAGCTGTTTGGCTGACGTATGCAACCGATCCAGGGACGATCCACTTGTCAGGGTATGCGTACTGCGCCTTGGGTACGCGGATTGTACCCTTGAGCAGCTCTGCCTCGCCCAGTATGGCAGAGAGCAGAAGAGTCTTTCCGGAGCCAACCTTTCCAGAGATAATCGAGAGCGCGCCGTTGGGGAAGGTTAAGTTAAGATCATGCATGACAAAAGTGCCATCCTCTGCTTCCATATTCTCAGTAGGCCAGGATATAGAGGCCCCTTCAAAACTTATGGAAGGGCCATCGGCCAGGTTGCATTCCCTCTCCGGCTCATTCAAGTAGGCGTCGATTCTCCTCAGCGAGACCAAAGAATCGAGACCCAAAGTGAACAACTCTGGAAGCGATCCCAGGGTGGTCTCAAGAGCGTTGAAGATGCCAATGCTAACAAAAGCAACAGACGGCAGCAAGGAGCCATGGATCAGAACATAAGCTGAGAGGAGAGCGACGGCCAAGAGAATTGGACTGATGACCCAGCAAGCGAAAAGCCCGCTATCAGCAAGAAAGAACTTCCACAGAGTTTTCAACTCAGTCTCTCTCAACGCGAGAATACGTTGCTCCCACTTGGACTCGAGCGCGCTGAATTTGATCTGACGCATCCCGTGAAGTACTTCGCTGATCTTGGAAAGTTTGGTGTCGCGAAGCTTCATCAGGGATCTAGACTCGGCTAGAACCCTCTTGGAGAACCATGTGTTGGCAGGGAGTGTCGAAGCCCAAGCTAAAATCCCCGCGAAGAAGGGAATCCATCCTAGCAGCTTCAGGAGGAACGCAGAGAAAATGACTAGCTTGACCATTCCGGTGAGTATCATGAAATGATACTGAACGAAATAGAAGATACGCTCAGTATCAACACCCACGAGGTTCACAATGCTCTGGTGAGACTTGACGACACTCGAATCTTCCGAGGATTCGTTGTCTTCTCCTTCAGAATCATGATCCTCTTGGACTACAGATCTGATATTCTTTCGTCGCATTGCTTTGTCAAAGATGAGAGCAGATATCTGGGTGCGCATCGGTAAGGCCAGGTCAGCCAGTGAGAACCAATATCCCCACCCTTCCATCCACTGTCGCGAATATGTTGTCAGCGGCTATAGCCTCGAGGGCTTTTTTTTTTTGGTGAGACTTACAGAGTCAAGCAAGTTGGATGCAGACATTCCCAGAATGAGAGCCATCAACTCCATGTTGTGAGATCCCGTGGCCTGATGCTCAAGAATGTTGAGAGTCCGGAGCATGAACCAAAAGGGCCCAATGCTAATAGCGCATCGGATAAGAGTCACTGCCCACAGGATGGCCAGTTTCCCCTTATATGCACTGAACAGAGATCGAACAAGCGAACCAGTCTTGTCGAGCCTGTCCCATTTGCTCCTCAGTGCCTGGGACCTCATCCCCGAATCGGGCTGAGGTACATTTTCAACACCAATGTCGTTATGACGGGAAGCATGATGAAGAAGCGGCTGCACCCATGTCCATGTGTATCGGCTGATTGTAGATACAGTCCACTGGCTATCAACCTTGCGGTCCTCGTAAAACACGTGTGGTCTTCGGGGAAGCATGCAGCAACAAAGGGCAAGTCCCACGGCTGCAATAGTACTTGTGATCCATAGTAGAGACCTCAAGTTGTTGTATTGCTCCGTGTGGGTAGCCATATGTATCAGACGAGGCACAGAAGAAGTAGCAATACAACAAGCAGACCCAGCAAGCCATAAGGCTAGGCTATGGGACTTGACCGGAGCATGATGAACTGCCAGGCAGGCAGCATGGATGATGAGAAGCCCCTGTGATGCTCGTGTTAGCTCCCAAGAACTATTTTGTAAATCATGTCAACTTACCCAAGTCGCTGTGCCCAAGGCATTCTCCAATATCAAATCATCATTCTCATTGTGGAGGGAAGAGAGGACCAGGCTGGCAGCTGAAGTTCCCGCCCCAAAAGCCGAAAAGAGCAAAATGACAGCCTTGGTGCCTTTTGTTGAAAAGTCTGCCAGAGACTCTGGCGTTGCACAGCCGTCGGCATCTTCGTAGAAGCGGTCCTTGGGCTTGCCACTCCGTAGTTGACGAAACACGGACGTGAGAGCCGCAATGGTAGCCAGTACGGTGATGGCCAAAGCCGCATAGCTCAGCGGAACTGCGAGCTGTTGTTGATTCATGGCGAATGCCGTTGTAGAGACATCAAACGAAGCCCGTGAATTAACTTGGGGGCGTGACACAAAAGTT
Organism: Fusarium tuaranense; assembly: GCA_013363205.1. Taxonomy (NCBI): domain Eukaryota; kingdom Fungi; phylum Ascomycota; class Sordariomycetes; order Hypocreales; family Nectriaceae; genus Fusarium; species Fusarium tuaranense. The sequence goes on along the minus strand of JABEEN010002231.1, from coordinate 885 downwards.
GGGTGGTTTGGCTCCGTTTGAGTGAAGCCGCGAACTTCAGTGGAGCGGGTGTTGGACCAAGACACACAAAACTAGAGCGAATGATGACATGAATTAAGTTGGGGGGGTCCCGGCCTGATTGATTCATCTGTTCATAAAGCTCAAAGTACAAATTACCCCTTGCTAATGACGTATTCCCTCGGCATTTGAGAGGACGAGGTACGAAGTACTTGGTGGCAAACATGGTAAAGCGTGTGTCTGCCCCTGAGCTGAAGTGCTCCACAGCTACTCCCTTACTACGTAGTACCAGTCCGAGGTATTCGTACCAGGCAGTAAAAATTCTTCTCCCTCCCGAACATTGCCGTGAGTAATTTGCGGAAGTACTTGTCCGCTAGATGTCTGTCACCGGTATGTATGCTGTGCTACATATGCGAGTGCGGCCTAAAATGTTTGTCTCGGAGCTGTTTAAGAAGGGGGCGAGTAAATTGACAGGTCAGTCAGTCCATCGCCTCATCTGCAGGATGATCCAAGCTATTATTGAAAATTCCGTCTCCGAGACACGGGATGACACATGCAGCCACACAGTAAAAACTCATGTATGTTGGTTGTTGTCTCCAAAGTCTCGACCTGTGCCGCTTGCTATGCTATGGGTGGAAAAGCGTGGGGCAGCGGAGAATGCATCTTAGGATGCAGTGACAGCCCGCCAAGACACGGCCCGAACCGGAAAACTACGGTTCTAACCTTGATTTCTCCCGTAAAAGTCTAGACGGGATTGCTCTGAGGGGGTCAGCGCGCGCTAAAGAAACGCCAAGTGCATTGAGATTACAGATGCGGTTGGGTCCTCTCCCTTTCCCAGCCGCCGCCTGTCTCAGGGGACATGCGTATGGGCGACCAATAGATTGCCAC
>JABEEN010002230.1:0-13313 GCA_013363205.1 Fusarium tuaranense | reverse complement strand
GGAGCGGGCGGCCATGTGGCCTGGAGATGCCCTGGACTAAAGACGGCCTGCAGGCTGCAGCCGCCCGCTCCTACATACAACAGACAGCTCAGGCAGGCACGACGGGCAGGCCAATAATGCAAGATCCCTAGACTAGACACAGCTGCCTAGCAGCGTTGATCCTTTCACGATCGAATCACCTTCATTTAAGGACGACGCCTCTCGTCATCAAATCCAACAGAAACTGCAACAAAGAACAATTTGTCTTCATTCCCACCAACAATTGCCCCTCTCTTTCCTCCCTCGCTCGACTCCCCTGTCTGAATCTTGCGCCCGGGCGCTCGCCTCATATCCTAGACTCTGCGGATCAACCGAAGGTCCAAGCACCACCAACAACAGATCATCACCACCAACTAGCAGCAGGCTTCACGATCGAGCTTGCTAAGACCTACCTATCTTCACGCCCCCCTCCCTCTTTGTCTCTCCCGTCTGTTTGCTCTGGCTGGCCACAGATCCGAGAGCTACGACAACGAGAAACATCATTCCTCAGACAAGCCCAGGTTCCCACGCGCCCATCTCGTCGGCCCGTGTCTCGCTCACCTCTCAGACACAGCAAGGGCTCAAACGGCTTCCGTCTTTCCGCCCGAGATCAATCCCGCAACGCCGTCATCTGTCATCATTCCACCGGGCTCAATCTAACGTTAAACCCTTCGTATCATCCAAATCACGAGAATCCTTCTGGCCCAAGTGACACCAGCACTGATCAAATCAGTCCCTCCCCCACTCATCCATGGCTCCAACTCGCGTCGTCAGGTTCGCTCGCAGCGATGACAAGTCCGCCTTTGTTCTCGTCCAGGTCACCCCAAAGGGCTCAAAGCCGTTGGATCTCAAGCTGGTGGGAACTGAGGGGGAGGCACCATATGTCGCATCATGCAAGTCATCCCATTCCCCTCCATTGCATCGCAATCTACAACCCTGGTCCGCAATTTCCAGCACTGACGTAAACTGACCTCTCTGTTAGTGAAACACGATAGGGTTGTGTCTCTCCGTGTGAAGAATTGTCCAGCGTCAGAGGACGAATGGCAGAGCATCCTCGAGGCCTTGTTTCAGCAGGAGCCGGTTCCGGACATCCAAGCCACAGCCACCGTTCAGAGTGACAAGAGCATCTCAATCACCATTCGAAAAGAGATACAAGGCATCACTGTGAGTCTATGATGCCATCTCTGAAACTCGAATGAGGCACTAACCAGTTTAGCAACGCCTTGGCGCCGTCACCCTCAACTATGATCCGGATGAGGCCATCGAGCTGTTTGAATGGTGCGGTGCAGCCGCTGAGAGCTCCGCCACCAGCAAGCAAGCCGTAGCCGACTTGACAGTCAAATCAACCGATTCAGAGGCTGCCGTAGCTCAGCTTCAGTCTCAGCTGGAGGAACTGCTCCGAGCCAAGGATGAGGATGAGACAGCCTTACTGAGAAAGTTCAGAGATCTGTTAAACGAGAAGAAGGTCAAGATCCGTGAGCAGCAACAGGTCTTGGCATCGACGACTTTCAACGCCAGTATGCCGGGTCACTCTCAGCCATCTGAGTCCGTAGAGATAAAGATCGAAGAACCGCAACCGAAACAGCCCAAGAAACCAGCTCGTAAAGCAGGCAAGTCAAGGGCCTCGAAACGAAAGGCCCCTGCTTCCAAGAGAGTCGAAGAGTCTGAGGAGGAGGAAGTCCAATCAATGGATGTGGATATTAAGCAAGAGCCTGAGGATACTGATCCAGGACATACGACGGAAGCGACTGCCTCGGTTTCTAGTGACAACGAGGACGATGCCGGAGTGCTTTCCAGCTCCTCTCAGCAAAGAGATGTTTCGGAATCAGCTGCTCCTCGAGAGGAGGCTCCGTCACAAGTCTCACAGCCTCCTCCAAGACGAGAACTTCCATTTTCACTCAGGAAGAAATCTGCCAAGCCTGCTCCCCCGCCTGCAGGAAGCGATACAGATTCTGATGACGAATTATGAGTTATGAGTTATGAGTCGATGTACAAAGCCATGCATAGATATGTCTCTCAAGTAGTCATTGTACAAATCTACTTCACGCGGACTCAGTGTCCACTTGTAGAAGTCGAGTCCTATTTCTATCATGACACATTACAACGTGAGGCTCCAGCAGCTTAGGACCGATCGTTCTCATCAAACTTGTCCTTCCAGAATCCGCGGAAGTGTTTTTGGCTTCCGAGCCTAGAGATCTCAGCAATCTCATCGGGTGTCAACTTGAACTTGGGAAGCCTGGACAGGTAACCCTCAAGTCTCTCCACCTTGTTGCTTGTTGTGAGCGCAATGATGTCTTGGTCAATCACCCATCGCAGACCGATCTCAGACTCTGTGACACCGTACTTCTTGGCCAACTCAGTGTAAAGCCCGTCGACGGGGCCGCCCTTGGCCGTAACGAGGGGAGTGAGGGGACCGTAGGAGGACACAGCAATGCCGTGCTTCTTGTGGAAGGCAACAAGGTCGCCGTGCTGGAGATAGGGGTGGTACTCGATCTGGTTGATGGCGGGCTTGACCTTGGCCGTCTTGAGGATGGCCTCGAGGTGCACCTGCAGGAAGTTGGACACGCCGATGGACTTGACACGACCAGACGCCTGGAGCTGCTCAAGCTCAGCCCAGCGCTTCTGCAGGTCCTCATCGGTCTCGGCGAACCAGGGACCGTGGATCAGATACAGATCGACATATTCGAGGCCGAGCTTCTTGAGGGAGACGTCAAACGACTCAATCGCGGAACCCTTCTTCTCGGCGGGGATCTTGGTGGTGACATAGAGCTGCTCCCGAGGAACGCCAGCTTTCTTGATGGCCTGACCAAGCTCCTCCTCGTTGCCGTAAACTACAAATTGTCAGCAGCGTTAAATATTAACCTAGGATTGAACTAACCTTCAGCACCGTCGAGATGACGATAGCCGACTCCAATGGCCTTCGTGGTGATGTCAATCACATGAGCATCGAGCCCGCTGTTGGGGTCGTTCTTGTACTGAGCAGTTCCAAGACCAAAAGCAAGCTACAATGTGTAAGCTGATGCTATTCCGCAGATGGAATCAAGTTCCTGACTTGTGCGTCTGGAACAGTGACTCTTGGAGGATAAACGTACAACCGGGATCTCATTGCCGTCATTGAGCTTGTAGTGGGGGATATCCAGCGGAGCGCCCATCTTGAATGATTCTCTTCTCACGGGGTGAATGATAGTTTAGAAATAAGTACTTTGGTTCTGATCCAGCAGAAAGTTGTTCAGCACTGTAGAGTTTCAATTGAGGTTCAAGAGTTGCAGCTGCGAGTGGGAAGCTGCGACGTTTAAGAAGTCTCCCCTCCCCCTCCCCCACCAACGCATTAACACGGGCAGCGATATATCCACGGGATGGCGATCGAGAGTGGGACAATGCCGTGATCTTCGGCCGAGCGACCTCGGCGGACAAGCCAGAAGCAAGTACCTCCCTCAGGAAAAGCAGGGCACGTCCTTGCGGGGTCTTTTTGCACATTTGCGGTTGAAATGGCGCCCTGTGCTGTAGGGCGTGGGATGCGTCACGTCTTTCCTGCAGTGACTAGTCCTCCAATTGCTGCCATCCTGTGGCTGAAGGAGGAGTATGACGAGGACGGTAGATGCAGCGAGTACCGATATAATCGGAACTAATGCCTGCCTGGACTTACCATTGGATGTCTTCCCCATTCTTGTGTCATGAGCAATTGACTGATCGTGTAACCCGGAAATAACTATCCGGATAGGGCGAGATCGGAAACCATCATGGATCTGGCAGTAGGATTAGAAAGCAATATTAGACGGCATATCATACCGGCAGACATTGCTTCCCTAGCGTCAATATCAATGCGCTCTTCCATATATACATATATAGATTTAGCAGCGGCATTGGCGTTACTTTTATAGCTCACCAAGTTCACCCGGCATTTACAGGGTAGCAACACATTCACCAACACCGGTCAAGTGACCGGCGATAATTCCGTCCATCTAATAACCCGTTGATTTCCCCCCGTGCCTCACACTCAAGTCGTCGGCATCACGAATTCCGACGTAGAAACGCGGCCCGGTTCCGTCTTACATGCGTCCGAACAGCCGGGGGGTCATCGGAGCTTACAATGTGGGGGTTGCCCGAAGCCCCGGAGATGTGATGTCAATGGGCGACGGTAAGCGTGCGTAGCTTGGAGGGCAAGTTGCCACACCTCTTTTGTCAGCGAAACACCATAGGTCGGCCGCAGATGCTACCGTTAGCAGGCATCCATGATCGCTTCTGATCAATGATTCCAAATCAATACTCTAGCCGACCTTTATATAAATCCCGCCATTGATGCTCTGTCGCAACGCCCTCCGCAGAGTTACCCCTCGGTCACCTTTGCAGAGAATCAACAAAATGGCAGCCCATCTCTCCAACGGCGCGGCGGCGCCCAATTCAAATTACCCCGGCGCATCCCTCGAGGATCTTCCCAAGTCCTGGCACTTTACCGAATCACTCCCCGCCGATGCCGTCTTCCCTACGCCCGCCGATTCGCACAAGACCCCGCGAGATCAGATAACGCCCCGACAAGTCCGAGATGCCATCTTCACATGGGTTCGTCCAGCCGAGCAGAAGGACCCCGAGCTTCTTGCCGTTAGCCCAGCTGCGCTGCGAGATCTGGGAATCAAGGTTGGAGAGGAAAAGACGGACGACTTCAGACAATTGGTTGCCGGCAACAAGCTATACGGTTGGGATGAGGAAACGCTTGAGGGAGGATATCCATGGGCTCAATGCTACGGTGGTTTCCAATTTGGACAATGGGCTGGTCAACTCGGAGATGGTAGAGCTATATCACTCTTCGAGACAACCAACCCGGCCTCTGGTGAGCGCTATGAGCTTCAGCTCAAGGGCGCCGGTCTGACACCCTACTCCCGCTTCGCCGACGGAAAAGCAGTTCTCCGATCGAGTATCCGAGAGTTTGTCGTTTCAGAGGCACTCAATGCGCTCAAGATTCCCACCACCAGAGCATTGTCGCTTACTCTGTTGCCAAACTCAAAGGTACTCCGAGAGAGGGTTGAGCCGGGAGCCATTGTGTTGCGGTTCGCCCAGTCATGGTTGCGTCTGGGCAATTTTGATATCCTCCGGGCTAGAGGAGATCGCGATTTGATAAGAAAGCTGTCTACGTACATTGCCGAGGACGTCTTTGGTGGATGGGAGAAACTACCTGCTCGATTGGAGAACCCAGATGAGCCCAAAACTTCACCACCGCCAAAGCGTGGAGTGGCAAGAGATACCATCGAAGGACCTGAAGACGCCGAGGAAAATCGATTCACGAGACTTTATCGAGAAGTTGTTAGACGGAATGCGACAACGGTGGCTAACTGGCAAGCTTATGGATTCATGAATGGAGTGCTGGTAAGTTATCAGAATGTGAATCTGAGTAAGACTCCTTACTGACAGCATGAAGAACACAGACAACACCTCTATCTATGGACTGTCGATAGACTTTGGTCCGTTTGCCTTTATGGACAACTTTGACCCGACGTATACACCAAATCACGACGACTACGCCCTGCGATATAGCTATAGAAACCAGCCCACTATCATCTGGTGGAATCTTGTCCGCTTCGGCGAGGCAATCGGCGAAGCCATGGGAATGGGTTCCAAGGTGGACGATCCAATCTTTGTTGAAAAGGGTGTTACAACAGAGCAGGAGCCAGAAGTTGTGGCTAGGGCTGAGAAGCTCATCACACAAGCCGGCGAGGAGTTCAAGATCGTGTTCCTCAACGAGTACAAGAGACTCATGACTGCCCGGCTTGGCCTGAAGACACACAAAGACTCCGACTTTGACGTGCTCTTTAGCGAGGCCTTGGATACCCTGGAAGCCCTGGAACTCGACTTTCACCATTTCTTCCGTCGCCTTAGCAACCTCAAGCTGCAAGATCTGGCCACCGAAGAGGGTCGAAAGGAGAAGGCATCCACTTTCTTCCACAAGGAAGGCCCGCCAACAACTGGCACAGAAGATGGGGCCAGGGAGCGCATTGCAAAGTGGCTGGCCAACTGGCGAGAACGGGTCGTTGAAGACTGGAAGGACGAGAGTGACAACGTGTCGGAGGAGAAGGACAGTGAGAGGATCGAGGCGATGAAGAAGGTCAACCCCAACTTTGTCCCTCGCGGCTGGATCCTCGACGAGGTTATCAAGCGCGTAGAAAAGGATGGCGAGAGGGATGTGCTTGACCGCATCATGCACATGGCTCTTCACCCCTTCGAAGACGCCTGGGATGGACAGACCTTCGACGGGCAGACATTCAAGGGCGACAAGGACGAGGAGGTTCGGTGGATTGCTGACCCTCCAAAGACCGAGAGAGCCATCCAGTGTAGCTGTAGCTCATAGATGATAGACAACAGCGTGAAGTCTTAGAATCGCCTCCGAAATCACATCTACAACTATCCAACTTGGTTCCAACTGGTTGTATGTAACGACCGGCGGTAAGAGGCAACGGTCACGGAGATTGGTTACTCTCCCTTGCTTCCATAAACGGCGTAAATATTTCTCTTGAGCACAAGATAGAGGAAGACTCGACTGAAGCAACAGTTCTGCAGAAGCAGCCCTGTCGCGCAAGCTCACCTACAATAAAGTGTGCCCGTGTACAATTTGTTTGGTGAAGAAAAGAAAAAAAATTCCAAAATCGCGGCCGAAGATGGAGACAATGAGGTGATGGGTTTTGCCTTGTAGCCTCAGGCATCAGGAATTGGGCGCTGACCAATGAGCATCTACGTAAATTAATCGCGGACTAGCGCCACTAAATCCATCACCCGAACAGCAGTTCCCTTCGAGAGACGTCAACGACCTCTGAGCACATATTCGCCGCAACGGCCAGCAACGTTCATCTCCTTCACTCCGTCAAGGCGACACGATGCTCCGACATACCATAGCTCGTTCGGCTTGGCGGACCAGCCGGCGGGCGGCCAATGTCTCGCGAGCCTTCGCGACGACAAGCCAGCGTCCAGCCGAGGTGGAGCTGACAATTGGTGAGCATCTTTGTGTCCCGAGCCATTGACCGTCCGAGGATAGCTAACATTGCTGGTAGATGGAAAGAAGGTGTCGATTGAGGGTATGCTTGGATGTGCGGCCGACTTTGGGGTCTTGTTCTGACGAAATTGCAGCCGGTTCGGCCCTTATCCAGGCCTGCGAGAAGGCGGGCGTCACAGTCCCGAGGTGAGTTGAGACGACAATGACGACTTGAATGGCTTGGCTGACATTGTCTAGATACTGCTACCATGAGTACGATTCCTCCGAGCGTTCCTCCGACCGATTTCGAGCTGACAATGCTTCAGGAAGCTTATGATTGCCGGCAACTGCCGAATGTGCCTGGTGGAGGTTGAGAGGGCCCCGAAGCCCGTCGCCTCTTGTGCCTGGCCCGTACAACCCGGAATGGTCGTCAAGACCAACTCTCCTCTTACTCACAAGGCCCGCGAGGGTGTCATGGAGTTCCTGCTCGCCAACCACCCCCTCGACTGCCCCATCTGTGATCAGGGTGGTGAGTGCGATCTCCAGGACCAGTCCATGCGTTACGGAGCCGACCGAGGCCGATTCCACGAGATTGGCGGCAAGCGAGCCGTCGAGGACAAGAACATTGGCCCCCTGATCAAGACTTCCATGAACCGATGCATTCACTGCACCCGATGTGTCCGTTTCGCCAACGATATCGCCGGAGCTCCGGAGCTTGGCTCCACCGGCCGTGGTAACGACCTCCAGATTGGCACCTACCTCGAGAAGAACCTGGACTCTGAGATGTCTGGAAACGTTATCGACCTCTGCCCCGTTGGTGCCCTTACCTCTAAGCCCTACGCTTTCCGAGCTCGTCCCTGGGAGCTGAAGCATACCGAGTCGATCGACGTTCTTGACGGCCTTGGTTCCAACATCCGAGTTGACTCCCGTGGTCTCGAGGTTATGCGTATCCTCCCCCGATTGAACGACGACGTGAACGAGGAATGGATCAACGACAAGACTCGATTCGCCTGTGACGGTCTCAAGACTCAGCGTCTGACCATGCCTTTGGTCCGCCGCGAGGGCCGCTTCGAGCCCGCCGACTGGGAGGAGGCTCTGTCCGAGGTTGCCCGAGCCTGGCAGATCAAGAACCCCCAGGGCAACGAGTTCAAGGTTATTGCTGGTGCTCTCACTGAGGTTGAGTCTCTTGTTGTTGCCAAGGATATGGCCAACAAGCTCGGCTCCGAGAACCTCGCCCTGGATACCCCCACTGGCAGCCAGCCCATCGCCCACGGTGTCGACGTCCGATCCAACTTCCTCTTCAACTCCCAGATCTGGGGTATCGAGGAGGCTGATGCTATCCTGATTGTTGGCAGCAACCCCCGGCATGAGGCTGCCGTCCTCAACGCCCGTATCCGAAAGCAGTGGCTCCGATCTGACCTTGAGATTGGTGTTGTCGGCGAGACCTGGGATTCCACCTTTGAGTTTGAGCACTTGGGCAGCGACCACGCTGCTCTCAAGCAGGCTCTTGCCGGACCCTTCGGTGCTAAGCTCAAGGCTGCCAAGCGACCCATGATCATCGTGGGCTCTGGTGTTACTGACCACGCTGATGCCAAGGCTTACTACGAGACTGTCGGCGCCTTTGTTGAGAAGCACGCTGACAACTTCCGAACTGAGGAGTGGCAGGGCTACAACGTTCTCCAGCGTGAGGCCTCGCGTGCCGGTGCTTTCGAGGTTGGCTTCACTACCCCCTCCGCCGAGGTTGCCGAGACCAAGCCCAAGTTTGTCTGGCTCCTGGGTGCCGATGAGGTCAACGAGGCCGATATCCCCAAGGACGCTTTCGTTGTCTACCAGGGCCACCACGGTGACAAGGGCGCTCAGATCGCCGATATCATCCTCCCTGGCGCTGCTTACACTGAGAAGGCCGGTACCTACATCAACACTGAGGGCCGAGTCCAGATGACCCGAGCTGCCACCTCTCTGCCTGGCGCTGCCCGAACTGACTGGAAGATCCTCCGAGCTGTCAGCGAGTTCCTGGGTGCTCCCCTTCCCTACGATGACGTTGCCATGGTTCGGGATCGCATGGTTGAGATCAGCCCTGCCCTGGCCGCCTACGATGTGGTTGAGCCCGTCGCCCTCCCTGCCCTGAGCAAGGTTCAACTTGTGGACCAGAACAAGGGCGCTGCTGCTAGCGGTGCTCCTCTCAAGAAGGTTATCGACAACTTCTATTTCACAGATGTTATCTCACGAAGGTATGATACATGTCTCTACATAGCTCACAAAGCCCCCCTGCTGACTCTTTTACCTAGCTCGCCAACAATGGCACGCTGCTCGGCAGCCAAGGCTACCGGTGACCCCCGGACAAACTTTATGGCCCCCGGAATGGAGGAGGATAGGCCCATGGGTCAGGTCGAGTATGGGGCATAAGGCGGCGGAAGCTGTAAAAGAATAGAAAGATTTTGCTGTTTTTGCGTCTCGGAAGTTAGTAACTAGTGTTTGTACATATAGGACGTCGGGCTGGAGGGCAGAGAGAGGTAAATGAGTTGAGAGTACCTGTTTCCCTCGCCGCGACGTAGAAAGGTTCAAGACACAATTTTCTATGTTACTTCTTTCTCTTCCGGTTGGGATTTGGCAGAAACATGTCCTGGTACTTTTTCTTCGTAGTCGTGATGTTGGGAGACGTCTTCACCTTGTCGTCCCCGGCCTTTGTAGATGTTGTGTTGTCTGGTAAGCCAGATCTATGAGTCGATTCCTACTCGGCTGCACGCGCCTGGCTTTCCCTTGCTTGCTCGGCTTTGATCTCTGCCTCGAGCTCTTCTCGTCGCTTGGTAAGGTCAGCCTCGCGTGTCTCTGCCAGATCCGCCGCGAAACCCGCAAAGTCCATGAGCTGGACGGCCTGGCGCTCGCGTAACGGTCGGGGATGGTTCAAGAAGTTGGGCTTGGGGATGGTCTTTATCTCGGTGTCGGCGCCGGGGACTGGTTCGACCTCCATGTTGCCGATCATGGCCGGGAGGATCCCAGGGCGGGGAGCGTCTGGAGGCGCCTGACCCGTCCTTTGCGCAAGGGCCTCGAGACGGCGACCCTCTTGCTTGATGCGCTCGCGCTCGCGGACGCATAGGTCGAGGAAGTTATCGCGGTTAGCCACGGCGTGGGCGTCGGTGGCCTGGAGCTTCCTCAGTAGGCCATCGAGCTTCGTGGCGTCGGCGGGGTCGACAAAGGTCTCGGAATCGGGGATGGGGGCGAAGAGCCCCGCGGTGAAGTTGCCCAGGTTCGGGATGATGGGGTGGCCTTTAGGATCAGGGACATCGTCGAGCTCCGAGGCGCCAGGATCGGGGCGCTGAGGCTGAGCAGCCATTGTTTGCTTCGCTTTTTTGGTGGTGGGATCGGCCGGGTGGGAGAAATTGAGAGGGTGTAGACCCCCGCGTTACGGTCGAGATTGCTCGGCGCGACCAAGCGCTGTGTAGCGTTGCAGTTTGTGCATGTGATGGTGTATGACTGAGGTGGTGATGTATGAGTTGAGAGGTACCTGCATAAGCCTTTTTAAGGTGACGGGATGAGGCTGAGCAAGCTCAGCCCTTGGGTAAGGATATATATTGCAATAACCCAATGGATTAGTGCCTACGGGCATACCAAAAGCCACAAAAGAGTACACTGTCCTTCAAAGAGAAGCTTGATTTTTTGCATTTTGGGTGTTTTAACTTCTTGACACACCAAGATTTTTGTTCGAACCCGCCGTTCTTTTTTGTCTTTTTGCATTGCGTATGTTCTCTTCTATCTTCTTCAATGCCTGCTAGGCCCTGCCTCGCCTCTATTCCAAGAGATGCTCGAATCTCTGTCTTGACCCGGAGCCAGCCTTCTTCTATATTAAGCCCATTCGAGCATCGACGGCGCCACTGTCACCGACAATATTGACAGTTAGATAGGTACTTGACAGGAAGCAGGTAGACATGTCCAATCATGCTGGTTCCAAGCTTCTCCTTGCCAATTAGGGGGTTAGAAACCTCGATATCCAATATCTGAGGAGGCATCAAGCACCTATCCTCTTCATCGACCCAAGCCCGCTCTTCAGGGACCAGAGCCTGGGAGACTCGCAGGCTGGCCACGACTTGGTAGGACTTTCCGGACGTATTCCCGTGCAAGCCTCAGAGCTGCCCTCACCAAATCCTCTAACCGTCGGTCCTTGCGCTTCCTCATCCATAGTAGCACGATGGCCAAGATGACGAAATCTGCAAACAGATGCTTCACCACCAGCCAGGCGAACCATTTGGCCCACGCCGGGAAGCTGCGCTCCTTCTTCGCCCGCCACTCACGGCCTGTCATTATCTGCTCTCGTAGCGCGGCCACCTCGGCTGACATGGTCGTCAGGGCTCGTTCCACCCTTCGCTGCCACCGGCCTCCACGTTGACTGCCTTCTTGTCCTTCTTCCATCTCGTCCTCGAGGTCCAGCTGCCGCTGTGATCGCAATTCCGCCTCGTCGTATTCGCTCATCGGGCTGATGACCTTCATGGGGCCTTCGGCTTCGCTCGGGGGGTCGGCATAGTGCTGTTGTGATGCGCCGCCTGATCTGTTTGCTCTCGGTGATGACATGGAGGAACTAGGGCTGTTGTGTTTGATCTGATTCCAGACGAATTCGAGCTCGGCGACGAGTTCCTTGGCGTCTCTGGAAGTGTGTCAGCGAATTCGGCTTTTCTGCAGGTCGTCCCGAAGGGGAATCTTACGGCGTCGTCGCATAGCGATGCATCGTATCTATCAGGGCCTCGACATATCTCCTCTTAGACTCTGTCCGACTTAGGCCCTTTTGTAGATTCCACGCATCCCACTTGTCCTTCTCGCGCTGCAGGTCATCGGGGGTCATTCCTGAGGCAGCATTCGGTCGCTCCATGACACCATCCACGTCGCCCTCCATAGCCTGCTTGTAGAGTCCATAGAGCCGGAGCCGATCGTTCGGTGGTGGCCGCGACGCGCCCGTCTTGGGTATCTTCTTTACTGTGTTGAGGGCGTGCACAAACACGCGATCTGTAGCCATCACGTCAGCCATCGCGAACCATCAACACTCGGCGCCATCGGTGGTGCCCCGGATTTCGGAGAGGGCAAAAAAGCAACCCCAGGAATTAGCACCGGCAAATGACGTACCCACTGAATCCGCCATCTTCCTTTATAGAAGGCGGCTCGCGGCCTGCCAACTGCGACCTCGTGAAGGCGTGGCAAGGTGTAGAGGGCCGAGGTCTGGATATTCTTTATCGGGGTCTGAGCCGTCCGGACCGCGGCTTGCTGGCCGAGATAAAGCAATGGAACCCCACTGACGCCAAATAAAATCGCGGGTGGCCAGGGGGGGAAGTAGTGGCGTGGATTCAGGAACGGGGGGGAAGGTATTAACAGCTTTCAAAAAAAGAATAAATACAAAATTAAAAGAGAAACAAGCAATGAGGCGAAAAAGTAACCCTCGACGCCGGATCCTATGACTCCATTGGGGAAAAATAAAAGAAGAAGAGGGCCCTGTTTTTGGAGGAGAAGGGGGAAAGGGGGACCCGGACTAATGCTTGATGGGTGATCAGAAGCGAGCGATGATGATGCTGGATCTGAATTGCGGAGGCCGTTTATCGGCAAATGGACTGGACTTTGACCTCGGCGCGGGCTCTCGACTCGCGACGGAGCCTGTGGACGGGAATTCGGGGATGCGGTTACAAGGGCCGTCCCCACTGAAGCGCGTTGAGCTTCTAGGGGGGTTCCAAGAGGATGGTGGACGTCAATCAATCAACGGGCGGACAGCTGGGAGCCCCAGACGGATGGGATCTGGGGCAATTGGACTGGACTGGATCCATCCATCCATCCATCATGGCCACTTGAGAGATGGAGGAGGTCGGGTCGGGGTTGTTCACCCATGGCCGTGTTTTGCAGTTTGGGCCGAGACACGTGAAAGGTAGGGCGAGGCGGCATTGATGGATATGCTCAACTTGTGCTAGTTGTATTACTTTTTTGCATTAATTATGGCTTATTTGATATTAAACCTAATGCTGCTTGGATGAGTTCATTCCATCTTGTCATGCGGAGGTGATTGTTTGTATCTACTTGACTTCTTGTAGTAGATCCGATCTCGGGAGCCAACTTGCACTTGTTGAACACTCTCGGTCGAGACATGGAACCCACTTGAGGTGGATAATGTTTGTTGTTTCTCGCGTAGGCATGGACTTGCGTCTTCCACGGACTAGGTAGGTACCCGCATACAAACAGCACCTACGCAGCCACGCCGTCGAAGAAAAACTTGAGACACTAAAAACCAACCTTGAATAGTTATTAGGGCAAAATAACTAGAAAATTATCAAAAGTAATTTAATAGTATTAGAAAATAATAATATTA
>JABEEN010002227.1:0-20282 GCA_013363205.1 Fusarium tuaranense | reverse complement strand
GAAAGCTAGAGTTGGGGCTGGATGGGAAAGGCGGAGAGGTCACGCGACATGGGAAAAGGTGAGGGAGAGTGAGTGAGCTTAGGTTTGTGCGACAGAGATGCAGATGATGGAATGCGGTGGCGAGAGGATCGTTTCTTTCTGTTCTGATCTGTTCTGTCTTGTCTGTCCTTTGCTGAATAGAGTCAAGTTGATTGACGACGTCACCTGCCGCGAGAGCTGAGTGAGAAAGCAGAAGAGCTCCCTCAAGCTCCCAAGACGCTACGCTACGTTAGACTCACGACGCCATGCGGAGGAGTTGGGCCGGGCCGCATCGAGCTGAGAAAAGAGGAAAAGCGGCACGACGCCAAAATAGGTAGTCGGCTCTTTTCTCTTTCCCTCTCACTCTCTCTCTTCCCCACGACACTTGGCTTTTCTGGCAAATCTGATTTGACAGCTTTCTTCCATGTCTCGATTCGGGTCCCGAGCCTCGCCGATCTTCATGCAAGGGAAAAGGATGAGGGGTCGCGATTGGCATGTACAAAAGACGGCTTGAGTCGCGGCAGACCGATGTGGCTTTGCTAGAAAGGTGATGAGGCTTGGTGTGTTGCAGAAAGGATACAGCACATATGGCTGCTTACACCCGAATGAAGAGCCAAGAAATGGCACATGAGAAAACTACCATGCAACACAACACACGCAGATGCAACCTATACTGATCAGGTTCGATAAAAAGCTCCCGGATTTCCATTTCAGGAACACTCGATATCTCCTTGTCCATCCCCATCATGTAACAATCACGACGGATGCTCTGCATTCCGAGCCTGACATCTCCCCCTCAAACGTCTTAAACAACCGAGAGATAGCCTTCATCGTGTGACGTCAGCGTCCAGTCGGGCGCTGGGTCAGGGGCTGCTACTGTCTGAGTGTTCCTCGATGTGGTGGTTGTTGTGAATCAGCCTACCCCGTCTTGAAAGAGTCTGAGCGTAGCAACTACCACCCCCAAGAGCATCATGATCGAACGGTCTTTAGGGGGTTGACGGGCAGGATCCCCATGTCGTCACGGTGTCAGGTGCGAGAAAAAATTCAAGAAGAAGAGTCGAAGGCTACAGATTTCTTTTGCGGCGTAGAAGACGACATGTTAGAAATTCGTCCCAACTCAGACAGGGGCAGAGTCAGGAGGAATTTTCTTTGGATGCTTTGACATCCATTCATCGGGCATATCCATAACCCCCCACCAGCTATCGATAATCTGCTGTGCATCTTATATTACATTTTATGCAGGGCGATGCAGGAACCAGGGGAATATCAGGACAGATTTTGAGGCCTTCACCGTTGGACAAGGAGTCGTTGACCAGCAGTTGCTTTGAAATCCATCAAGAAGAGACTCTCATCTTTCTCGTCATCCCGTCTTAGCAAGCTGAAAGGGACGCGGCTCGAAATGAAGCCCGCCATGGCGTCATTGGAGACACCCGAACATCCCTTGATACGCAGGATCTATGGGACCGTCTACCCCCTGTCGGGAAGCCGGTCGCCTGTCAAACCCAAGAGGACGGGGCAACCCCCTGGTTTGAAAGATTGTGTGGGTGGATGGATGGATGGGATGGAGATATTGGTGTCGGGTAGCAAACGATCAGACCGCGCGCAAGCCAACACATACATACGTAGGCAGCTTTGGGTTAATTTACTGGAGAGGGAAAAAAAGAGAGACGGGAGTAAGAAAAAAAGGAGAGGGAGGGGTTGTGCGCATGACGAGGGTTTTGGGATGAGACTTGGCCTAGTGCCCGATTTATTAAAAGGTGTTGGTCTCGCCCCGTGTCTTCAGCTGTTGTTCCTGGGGAGAGAAGAGAGGAGAGAGAAGGTTCGCGAAAAAACCTTCAATTCAGCATCACCAATCTCGAGTCATATACTATTACCGGCAGGGTATGATCGCTATTGCCGTATTACCGCTGACTATTTATTATCATCGCCAAAAGTTAATACCTGGGCGAGCGCAGATTACCGGCCGTTGACATTTGATGCAATATCCGAGGGTCAACCACCAGAAAGAAGAAGAAGAAGCAAAAAAAGAAACAATATCCCCAGCAGAAGGACCAGGGAAGAGCTCATCCCCCGTCAGCCATTTTTCTCAAATGGAAAACGCTGGATATCAGTGACTTGCCCATTGCTGCAAGGAGACAATCCTGGCGTTCCAATTGAACAACCCCCCCAACCATCTTGTTCTTCAAGGCCGGGCATCCCGCCCCCCCCTTGAAGCCTTCTTTTTTTTTTCTACACTCAATTTCCCCAGATCGACAAACCAATCTTTTTATGAAGAGGCGGACTCGCAGTAGCTGAACCCACCTACAGCTATAGAGCACTCCATCACTGCATTAGAGTGTCTCTCTTTGCTGAGGATGCTGGCTTCTAGGGCGCCCTTCAGCAGCAGCAGCGCATCATTGCCCCGGTCTTCGCCTTTTGGTCCCCCAGCCTCCTTCCCCACCTCTGATTGGCTGGCCCGCCGAGGCCTTCTCCTTGTTTCTTCCTCTCCTTTGATCATCGACGACTCCAGCAAAACCTTTGCCTGCAGCTGCCTCCAAGAGTCCAGCCACGGCTCAGACGACGACCATCACGAAGACTACGAGGTTGACGATCCTGCTGCTGCTCCTGCCGCCGCCATCAACACCATCCCCGATTCATCGCCAGGCTCTCTTGGCGCAGCCGAGTCAATCCTAGCGACGACAAATCACACTCATCGCATTCCTCCATCCGCGTCACTTACTGCATCTGCGCCTGCGTCTCCACGGTACCACCAACGCCAGCTCCGTGCGCTGGCAGTTAGCGTCGAGTCTTTTAGACACAACCAACACCATCACGACGACGAGATCATCTCCCACTGCGATCGCCGCCATCAAGTGCGCTGCCTCGCCCTCACTCACGTTCACGTGAGAAGGACGCCGCCATACCTTCCCAGCGCGGTCGTCTCGGCGGCCGTGCCGACATCCTGCTTCCCACGGATCCTCCACTCTCCCGAGCGCCTCCCTCCAAGCCCGTCCCGGCCACCGTAGTAGATGCCCCGGGCAACAACACTCATTTCTCGAGCCTCGACCCTCCCAAGCCCGCGTATCCCGGAACCGGTCCAGCCTCTGCCTCTTTAGCCGCCGACGCCGCCGCTGCCGCCCTGCATCCTCAGCACGCCCCCAGACGACCGCCCACCGACCGTCATCAAGAGCCTGCCCTCCGTCATAACCCTTTTCGCCCCCGACAGGATACTGCTCCATCTACACGTCGTGCCCGCCGACTGTCTGCCGTTCGCCTGTGGAATCCCACAAACTCGACCCCCCGACCTCACACTCTTCGCAAACGCCGCCCTTCAACACCGCCTCCTCCATCCGTACCCCTTCAGCATCCTACTCTCGACGACACTGCGCCCGATCCCGTAGGAGCCGGTCCTAGCGATTATCCCCTCCTCACACTCCCGGAGCAGCGTCAAACCCGCCACTCTCTATCGGCCCGTGCTAGTCTCCAGGTTGATCGGACGGGAAGTAGTGATAAACGAGTGAGCCTTCCATCGTCAGTTCGCGCTTCCTACGACGAGACGAGATCTCGTCGTGGTGTCGCTTCAGCCGGAGAATCCGAACACCGACTTAGCAAAGCACTTGGAGAGGGTGACATCGTGGAAGACACACCCGTCAAACTCGACAAGGGAAAGGGAAAGGCTGTAATGATGCCAGAGAACGATGATCCAATGCCATCCTTCGGCAAGGACCTGGAACGGGGTCCAGACATAATGGACCCCCGAATTTCCAATGTCTCAGCCGGGGATGGCATCGGATCGGCCCTCTCATCGACGGATTCTTCCATTATGGGTGAAGAAGTCGAGCCAGATGCGGCTGGAGAATGGGGACCTCAACATCCCTGTTACCCTCACCTGAACCCTCACGTCCCTATTGACTCGCCCGAGTACGTCAACACGCGCATTATTCGGATACGACGGGACTGGCTGATCCAGGGTGATTTGGCACCTACCTTTTCCAACCTCTACCCCGAAATCCTGGATCCTGCTGGTTTGTCGGAACAAGAATTCCGTCGAATTATTGAGAAGCTCAACGGTGAACTGATACCGGCGTTCAACCCATACGGAATAAGAAATATCTTGGATAGCCTACTGGGACTCGTGACAGGATGGATCTGGGATGACCTAGGTCTAACTGGAATCAAGTCACGGTTGAATGGCCTCGAGAAATGGATTGATCAATGGAACCTCGACATGGAAAAGGCCATGGGGTCTGAAGATGGAGCCATGGCGCCCAAGATCATGCCCCTTCGGCAAACGGGCTACATGACTGTAAGTTGTGATGGTTTCTTATGAGAATTGCAGATGACTGACTCTTGTTACAGCTTGATATCCAGATCCCAGATCCAGAGATTGCTCCGGCACCCAGCACAACCAATCCTGGCGACTCGAGAATAGCCCTACCACTAGACCCAGTCCCTGCCATCATGGCTTGATCGGCTCCGTCTCGCACTTTGCAATTCCTTCATTCCTTGGACCAATTGACCTGACCTTCAGCTTGTCAATCTCCTTTCAACATACTATACCTTCTTTAATCTCTTGACGACGAATGAGAAGGCTCCTTTCATGAACAGGGCCACTCTTGATGAGATACCTACACAGAGCCTGTCTGTCTATACCCTCAGACTTGCGGCACCTATTTCCCTTTTTTCTTTTTTTCTTACCCATCTTGATACCATCATTACCCCATGGCATGGCGTTTTTCTCCTGGATGCGATTAGTGCTGCATGACAAGTCTCCCGTCTTGAAGGGAAGACTAGCTTTTTCTTTGGATTTGCTTGAGGCGGATGGGATGCCTGGATAGAAAAGTTGTCGGCGGCGTTGGATGCCGCGTTTCCTATTTTTTTTTTTTTTTTTTGATGGTGGACGGCTCTCGTCTTTGGATGGTTAGACTCTCTGGTTTTACGATGCGTTTCGGAGAAAGAACCTGAGCGAAGCTGGGGGAGGGAGTATTTGTTAATTTGCGCGTTAGTACCTATCTAATTGTATCAATATGTAATTTCACGATGGATTGTTTCTTGGACTTGACATGTCCGCTATAAGTTATCGTCTCTGCCTCTATCAATCGCTTTGTGTTTCGTAAAATGACTGACGGCTCATGTCAAGGGTGTACTCAACCCAGATAAAAGGAGACGCCAGAATAGTAAGAGGATTATGATCTCCTCTCAAAGTCGTATAAATAAAATATTATTAAATAATCTAATAACTTGGAGTGTTCTTTATATATTTGTATTATACTTTATTGATTATTTTTACGAGACAATGCTAATCCTCGTACATCGTATTTTCCTTGCCCTAGATGTCAAGGGTCATGGACATTTAAAACTCCGCCCTCTCAATGTCGCGATGGCGGTAATAACACGGGCGGCCCCGTCCTCTCCCACCGCCAAGCCGGACCAGAGGCGAATGACACAATTCCTTGGAATACTAGACCACCTCCGACCCCGGACAGGGAGAGAGCTTCTCTCTCTCTTTTTTTTTTTCTTTCCCTGATGCTATCCAAGATGGATGATGATACATTGAATCTTAAAGAGCCATGTCCGTCTCCGAGGTTGAGGACAGTCGAGGCGTGCTGTACTGGATCAAAAGGATAGCCAACTTGATCTTGGCTCAGTACCTCGTCATTGGATTCGCGATTGCTTGTGTCGTGGGATACTATGCCCCGTGTATGCTTTCTCCTTTTTCAACCACCCCCTTATCGAGTTCTTACTGACAAAAGTCTTCTAGCCGTCGCTCAACATGGCGGTGTCATCCGCTCAGAGTATAGCATCCTCTACGGCGCAGTCGCCTTTATCTTTCTCGTTAGCGGTCTGCAGCTCTCGCCGGGGAAGTTGCGAAAGAACGTGACGAACTGGAGGTTACATATTCTCGTTCAGGGAATCAGTTTTGCTGTAATTCCAGCTATCGTACTCGGTAAGCTTCAACTTTTACATCGTGTTTAGAACTATGAGTTAATCGAGCAGCTATTGTCCACATCTCCATCGCAGCAGGAGCTCTCAAATCCCAAACACCCTCACCACCAATCCTAATCGGCCTACTCGCAACAGCCTGCCTCCCGACGACAATCGCATCCAACGTGGTGATGACGCGATCAGCAGGCGGAGACGACGCAGCTGCCATCATATCGGTGGTACTCGGCAACGTCGCCGGGTCGTTTCTCTCTCCGCTGCTCATCTACGGATTCTTCCCCACTGGCCACCCCGAGTCGTTTGATGACTGGCGACCTGCTAGCCCTGCTACTCTTGGACACATGTATGCCGATGTTGCCAAGCAGCTTGGTCTCAGTGTTGTGTTGCCACTCGCTGTGGGACAGGCTATTCGGTGGACTTGGGAGGAAAAGACGGTAAAGGTCCTGGAGACTCTCAAGTTGGCCAAGGTGTCTACGTTGTGCCTCGTTCTACTCGTGTGGACCACATTCTCTGGTGCTTTCGGTACAGGTGCCCTAAAGGACCTCTCATCCAGCAACGTCGTCTTCAACGTCTTGATCAATGTTGCCCTATACGCCATCTTCACAGTTATATGCTTCTACGCAGCTCGTCCACCAGAGCGCTTTGTAGGATGGGCATCCTCATCCTGGCTCGGCAGACGACTACCCAGAGCCCTCCTACCAGCACGCATGTCGAAAGAACAAACCATTGCCGTGTGCTTTTGCGGGGCGGCCAAGACGACGAGTTTGGGTATCCCTTTGGTGAGCGCCATGTGGGCGAGGGCTGATGACCTTACGCGCGCCTATATCCAGATTCCTGTGCTGCTCTACACGATTGAACAGGTCTTTATGGCTCAGATGGTGGTCTACCTATTTCGTTGGTATATGCGGCGTGGAATTGACAAGACTGAAGACGACGAGGAAATAGGAGACGATACTCCTGGACCACAACAAATAACTGAGGGGCAAACTCAACAGCATGAACCTTCAAAGGGCACAGCAGACCAGAATGTATCAAAGGAGCAGCGTGCTTAATAGGCAGGTACTTGACACCTAGTCCAAGACACATATCGCAAAACAGCAGGACTTGAACAAGACAAATATTTTGAGTATATCAATTCGAGGCATAGAAACCTAGTTATCCGTCACTTCCATATACCCCCTTTCAAGTGGCATAACTAAACTACTATTCAATAATTTCATCCATCCGTCAATCATATTCCGGCCGAGATTGGTGGCATTATTCCCTAGTCAACTTCGCGTGTAGCCCCTAGCTTTCTCTTACTTGCTCTCTACTTTTGGGTCCTCCTTTCTGATGAGGCTATCAAATAGCGGAGCCAGGTGCTGGGCGCTCTTCTTGGGGTAACGCTTCTGGTCGTGCTCATAGTCGACATATGTGACGCCGAATCGAGTCTCGTATCCCTCGGCCCACTCAAAGTTGTCCAGAAGAGACCAGGCAAAGTAGCCGTGGACATCAACACCATCAAGTCTTGAGGCATCGGCCATGGCCTTGACGTAGTCGTCGTAGTACTGGGCTCGGAAGTCGTCCTCAAGAATCTTCTCCCGGGGCATGTCGTTCTCGCCCTTGATGCTAGTACCGTTCTCAGTCACGTACATCCTGGGGAATCCGTAACGCTTGGAAAGCCAGACAAGGAGGTCGCGGAAGCCGGGAGCGCAAGGTCGCAGCCAAGTCGACTGGGTCTCGGGACCGATACAATCGCCGCGGTGGTTCCAGAAGTGAAGCTCCAGGTTGCCCAGGAAGTCTTCAGCCGGGGCCTCTCCATCTCGGTGCTTGACATAGTTGGCAGTGTAGTGGTTCATGCCATAAAAGTCATTGGAGCCCTTGACAAGCGCAATCTCCTCAGGGGTAAAGGTGGGAAGGCGATCGCCGAGCTGGGCTCGCATCGAGGCCGGATAGTCACCCAGGTAGATGGGGTCGGCGAACCAGGAGATGGCGAACTCGATCTTTCGGTTAGCAGCCTCAACATCCCTGGGGTCCTTAGGATCCCAGGGGAAAGTGGCATCGCCATTGAGAGTGATACCAATCTCGCCACCGTTCTTGGGCTTGAATTCCTCGCGGTAAACCTTGACGGCGCGGCCGTGAGCAACAAGAAGGTTGTGGCCGACGATCCAAGGCTCGCGGGATGAGTCGCCAACATCAGACTTGGTTCGGTCAGAGCAACGGCCTGGGGCATTGGAGCCAGTACTGTAGCCGAGGATAGATGAGCACCAAGGTTCGTTGTGGGTAATCCAGTTCTTGCAGCGAGGAATGTTCTCAAACATGACACGGGCATAGCGTTCGTAGTCGAGAGGGAACTCGGTGCGGTTCAGAAGACCACCGTAGCGGACATCAAGCTCGTGGGGAACATCCCAGTGGAAGAGGGTGATGAAAGGGGTAATGCCAGCGTCGAGGAGATCGTCGACAAACTTGCGGTAGTGATCGATACCTGCTTGGTTAATGGGGTCGTTTCGGCCACCGAGAGGGATGATTCGAGACCAGCAGATGGAGAAGCGGTAGGCCTTGGCACCAACCGACTTGAGAAGAGCGATATCCTCAGCAGTGCGGTTATAAGAGTCGCAGGCGGTGACACCAGAGCTGCCGTCAGCAATCTTGCCGGGCTTTGCGCAGAACACGTCCCAGTTGGCAACACCACGACCATCCTTGTCAATGGAACCCTCAATCTGGTAACTGTTAAGGTTGTCAATTGATGTCCTTGAGGAAAGACAATGAGGACAGAGTAACTCACGAGGCGGTGGCAAAGCCCCACTTGAAGTCGGCGGGGAGAGACATGGTGGAAGATAGTGGTTTGGGTGATGTTGTATATAACCGTCAACTCCACGTAGCCTGTTCAGAGGTCGGCTGAGTCCAACAACAAACAGTCACAACTGAGGTTAACGAGGAGGATGGACTGAAGATGGGGATGGGTGACTGAGAGAAAGAGGGGAGAAGAAGAGGTCAAGCTTGCTGAAGCAGGCGAGCTCCTCATGTTAAATAGCTGTCCGCGTCGCAGGGCAGAGAGCATGGGCTGTCGGTTCTAGGTCCATGGTCTCGTCTGCAGCTTGGCAATTAAGCCCCAGGAGCATATGCCTAAGTCAAATGGACGTCCTGTCGGACCGTATTAGCCGTTGGCGGGATCATCTGCCACGAGAGCTGGGGTGGGGGTGGGCAGTGTTTAGTTGATGGGATTAAGATGCTGTGAGAGGGGGGAAGGTCATGGATGTTGGCGGTTTGTGGTTGGTGCTCCCCCATACATGGAACATGCAACTCCTGGTCTGGCAGGCGCCGAGGCAGGTACCTTCCCGAGTTGAGATGGTGGGACCCGAGGGAGCTCCTGCGTTGTCAAAACCCTGCCGCTCCCCGCAAACTTGGGATGAGGCTTTCCAACTCCAGCTTGTATTTACATGAACCCTCGTCCCTCTGATATTCTGTCTGTATTTTTTCATCAATTGATTCTTTTTACAAGTCAACAAATTCTTCAATCCTTGGCGACTCTCCAGTTCCAATCCTCTGCATCCTGCCGCTTCCCCTCTTTTCCCGCGTACAAGGACCTCCTAGACCCAGACCCCGTCAGACGATTCTTCCTCGTCTGGGTCTCCTCGAGCCTTCGGCCCGCCTCTCCGGCGCCACGACAGCCCGCCAGCGCCAGAACTTCGGCACATCCATACACGCCCTCGCCCACCTAGAGTGCAATGCAATGCAAATGCAGCGCATATAGGGCCGAGCGTTGGCTTGCTTTGCCTCACACGGAGAAACTAAACGCATGACTGGGAAAAAGTCCGTCAGATGCGGCGTTTCGCATTAGGCACGTGGCTTGTCTTGTCTGTTGTCATGGCGATCCAGGACCGACTAGCTCTTGGAAACAATTCTCCTTCTGCTTCTTCTGCATCTCGGCGCTCGTCCCCACTTTGTTAAACGGCCCGGCCTGCACTGCCCCGAGCGTCCCGGCCGACGATGGCTCCCAGGCCCGAAACACCAGACCCGCCCTGAATTTCACAATCGCTTTTCACATGATAGATGATTGTGCCGAACACGACGCACGATAAGGTTAAACAGGCTTACACGGATAATTGAGTGTCTTTATTCCGGAATTGGTCTGTTGTGAGTCTCGACAACTCGCTTCTCAGTCTACTACACCCACGGTCAAGGAGTGTCACCTCCAGTTTCGACCTACTCAAAAAGTTGTCCGACATGAACCAAGGTGTTATCGAGACAAATCTGCAGGCAAGTCCAGAAACGATCCATATCTAATGTTGACAGTATGCGGTTTTTTCTCAATACAGGTCATATCCGGAACAGGTACCGGGTAGTTATGATATGACCCACCGTCAAGTAGCATATCATGATGCTGAGCCATGGATGACACAATTCGAGATATCCAGCTTATACATTTTTCTCGAGAGCTACCTTGGTTGTTCATAATTCGGTCCTCAAGTTTGCAGGTGAAGGAGTGTTTGTCCGACTCTAAACACGCTATCGATTGCTTGAAAGTATCACTAATATGCGTCTCCTCTGAGCAAGCATCACTTCATCAGTCATCAGCCTCCACCCATTACATCCGCTCTCGTCTGCACTTGAACCAACCGAAGGTCATATCTCACCTTCCTTATGAAGTGGCTTCTGAGTCGTCCCTATCCTTCAGCTTCCGCTTCCCAGGGTGTGACAGCTCCATATCGACATCTTCTCCCTCTCCCTCGCCCGTCTTTCCGGCCTGGCCCGCCGACACTCCCACTTCTTCCCCTTCGCTGCTCCCTGAGAATTCTACAATCTCCCACTCAACCCTGACACGGCCATTCTGAGACTGTCTGACGCCTTGGCTACGCCGCATGCTGCCCAGTCGGGTCCCCTCGACCATGCCGTCGAACCATGGGACTCCATACGACTGGCGCAGAGCCGTACTTCTGCCCACGACCTCGGCCGGCCGCTCCGATGTGGTTCTCTGTTGTTCACCCTCCTCGGGAATCAACCCCATGTCCTCAAGGTCGCGAAGATCCTCTCTCAGCAAGCTACCAAGCGTGAGGTTGATGTAGTCGGCTTCGCTTCGCGGGTCTTCGGACCAGTACGACAAGGGAGTACCGCAGTAGCCGCAGAAGTGACGCTTCGAGTATTCCTGGCTGGGATGGGTGTATACCCGTCGGATCAAGGTGTGCGTCTCGTCTGGGAAAAAGGCATATGTGGTGCTATGATACCAAGATAGAGGCACTCGGATGTAGGCGGCTAGTGGGGTTGCAAGTGGAATCTCTGGAGGGCTATTAGTCGATGATCTCTTGATCTGGGATCAATTGGCCGTGTTCTGCATGCTGTGCGCAATATCGTTCCGTGGAAGGGAGGATCAACTTACGGTGGACAGGCTCAGTGTTGAACAGGACCTGGGCTTGACTGATGCCGTCCTGAGGGACGGCGATGATGTAACGATTTCGGCCGCATTGGCAGCCGCCCCGCAGAGGCCGGAGAGTGCTCATGATTGTTTTAGAGCTGTCGTTGAGCTAGTCGGAGGGGTAGTATTCGGGAATTGGGTCAGAGACTGGAAGATTTACAATCTGGCGATAGCTGATCTTTGTGGTGGTGGAAAAGAATTTGGGGAGAGAATGTGACGAGAGGTTGAAGTAGGTGACGGGTAGGTTTTGGTGATACCACCCGTCCCGCAGTAAGGTAGGTTCCATTTACTGTCACCTGCGGGCACCCACTGATTGAACCTGCCTGTCAGGCCTGAGGTGGCTCTGCCTGTTGGAAGCTCCAGGCAGTGACGACATTTCCATGGTGCTCTAGCGCCCTGTGGGGTCTTCTAGAATAAAGGCGGCCCCACTATCATGAGTGACGGTCCCGTGCTTGTGATTCCAATACGTTCCACTTTGTTCATCACTCAGGTTCTTTGTGTTCCAATTGCATCTTCCTTGTGTGTTGGTCTCACGGCAATAGAGATAGGTAATTTGCTACACTTTGAAGAGTGCTGCCTAGACCTTGGACACCGTCACAACCTCTTGCTCCTGCTCAGTCTCACTCTCCCCCTTGTCAACCTCTCCAATCCTCCTTATCACAAGCCACGCCGGAAACAGTGACAACCCCCACAGCCCAAAGTTGATGTACGCACTTCCCATAGCCGCCATGATAGGAACCGACCCCAACCCGTAGCTCACGGCCTGCCACGCCGACTCGACCGCCCGGAAGATGGACGCCAGCCGGATCGTGTCCTGAGGACCCGTCGAGATCTGCCCGATGAGAAAGTACTGAAAGTTAAAGTTGAGCTGGAGACCCGCCAGGAGGAAGATGAAGACTCCAAAGGCGCGTCCGAAGCCTGCGTCGTTCCAGTCGTAGGTTGGTGGTGTTTGTCTGTTGTGGAATTCTGTTGCGTTGACTGTCAGCCAGAGCCACCAGGCTCCCTGGAGGGTCATGATGGTGCTGAATGCCCAGCGTGCTCGTGTCTTGAGGGGGAGATGGTGTTGATCTAGCCAGATGCCTAGGATCCAACCTGCGATCACGGCCACTATGCCTGAGAGAAAGGAACCGAGTGCTCTAGCTCGTACGCTGAAGTAGAGGGCGATATAGCTAAAGAAGACTGCTTCAGAGTAAAAGGCCTGTCCGATCCAGAGTATCAGCAACAACAGTTCTTTCTTTTTAAGAAATGTTCGTGTAGTTGCTTTAAACTCGGCCCAAGGGTTATCGAAAATGGAGAGATCAACAGGTTTGCCATCATGTCTCTGCACCTGTGAGGGGCGGTTCAGCAACAGCGCCGCGAAGGGCCCCAAAGCCTGGAGCACGATGAAGATGAGATAGACGTTGTAAGAAACCTTGCCCGCTTCTCTCCTGTCTGCATTGAGACCAAGGTTAATAGCTCCGCCGAGAATCTGGCCTAGCCGCGTGTATGAAAGCCAATACGCAACAAGTCGCCCTCGGTTTCTAGGCTCTGGGTAACTGACACCGATAGCTGCTTCAGCCGCCCAGAAGATACCGGCCGAGATGCCACAGCAAGCAGCCCCAAAGATGACAAGCCATTCAACTCCGTAGCGAACGTTGAGGTATAAGCCAGCGCTGTACGGGGCGAAACCGACTGTGCCAACAACCAAGGCGCCTTTGATGCCGATGTATTTGACGATGCTACTGGTGAACCAGCACGAGACGATCATGAGACAAAATGTGAGTGAGTTGCCTGTGTTCACGAGGTATGGCTTCTGGGCTCCTCCGGCTCCGAGCGAGTTCATTGCTCCCCATAGACCAGGCGCCGCAAAGCTACACAGGCCGAGAACTGTGGCATTGTAGAGCGTTGAACGATGCCATTTCACTAGAGTTACTGTCAATTATGTACTTGCCATATTGTGTTTCACTGACTTGCCTTGGACTCTCTCCGTCTCCACGTTGATTGTCTCTGTGGGAGGCTCACCGTCTGACTTGGACATGATTGTTGAGTTTGGTACGATTTACTGGATCGAACCAATGATTTGATGCAGCTTGGTCGTTCTAAAAAACAGTATTTCTAAACACAAGCACTGAAAGGCTGGTGGTTGATGCCTTACAATGGCCGGTCATGATGGGATATATAACGGCGATAACTCTTTATGCAGGCCAGGTTTGGTTGCATCATGACACCACTGGATCCTGGTCATGAGAAATATGCCTAGATATACGGCATGACATTGATTGCTAGGACAAGGCTGTTATGCTAGTATCTTTATCTATTGGGTATAGTAACAATCTTCCTGAGCTAAGCCCTATAGAAACCTATGAACAACGATGCTTGTTCACAATCACCGCATTTCGCATCCCAACTGTCCGGGCCATGAAGCACGATTTTGTCGTGAGAACGCCAGGGATCCCTATGGCGTGCTTGCCAGGTCTAAATGCATCTATGGAAACGGCTCAATCATGTCACAACCAACAGGCTGCCAAGAAACAACATCAGCTGTTGCTGCTGTTGGGCAGGACTTGTGCGTGATAGAAATCTTGAACCGACGGTTGAGCAATCAAGAAGAATTAGCGTGCCAAAATAAACTCGAAATGGCGATCAGAGAACAATGAAGGCGTGGGTTAGTAACAATAGGATCCATGTTACCAACGTACTCACATGCATTGTGTGGCATGCGGCTTCATGTACCATACCAACTCAGCCCTTGATCCTTCAACAAGCAAGAAAGGTACTTTTCATCTGTTGGGTTGGTAGCATCCACATCCTAGAGTACTCATCGCTTAAGCATGCATATTGACCACCGACTTTGCAGAACCGACTGACCGTGCGGTCGAAGGATCAGAGGCAGTGTTATAATCAACACGCCATACGTCGAGTTCCTAAAGAGCACTCAGCTTATTCCTGTTCCCAAAGCCCCCGTTTTAATATATCTACATCTTTAAACGATGTAGTATGATTACTTATGCCTTTATATCGTTAAATGCTTGTCGACTTGGCCCCCCAGCATGCTAGGACTCCCTAGTTTGGCCTTGGCTCACTAACAACTGACGACTAACAATTACGACATTTTATCCCAAGTCAGCGTAACAACTACTCGTTGTGAGAGCGTTGTTACCGTTGGCCTGGTAAATAACAGGGTTGATGCTGTGGGCTGATATTGAAGGATCTTAGGTGCAAGTCAAGGAGGGCATGCATTCAGCCTGACCAGTCTCGCTATTTTCGCCGAATGTCAAGTTGCCCCAATACTATTGAACATCAAGTAGTAAAAGGCCCATTGTGTTTTGTCGATAAGAGTTTGGGAGAGAGACCTAATGCATATTCTTTGGTATCGTCTCGAGATGATCTACCTACCCTATGTTCTACAGCAACGTCTGCTTGATATTGAGAATTAGGTGGTTCTAGAAATAACCACTGTAAGTGATATATCCCCGTGTAATGAAATAATTTGAATAGAATCTAGGACGCATAAAAGGGTTGATGTAGGTGGAAGAGACATGTATTCCCTCAACGTCAGTCTTACACGTAATTGATATCTATTGCTTCTCTTGCGTGGATACAAGGCAGTCCTTCTGAATTGTCGACCTTCCTAATAATTGGCGAATTTAACACAGGCAATCTAGTGCTTAGTAAAGTGCCAATTGGTGGGGCCAATTACACTTGCTTTTGGGTCGTCTTACAGCTCTCATAGACAAAACCTCACCTTTGAGCCATAACTAGGCAGCAACGCCAGACTTACACTATGGGCTCACAAGCACTCACACTCATCGACCGCCTCGCCCTCATCAACTCTACAACTTCAATCCCCAGAATCGGCTTTGGCGTCTACAAAATTCGTGGCCCAGCCTGTACAGCGGCTGTCATCGAAGCACTCTCAGCAGGATATAGACACATCGACTCGGCTGCACTCTATCGCAACGAGCAGCACGTTCGTGCCGCTGTCGAGCAATCCAGTGTGGATCGCAAGGATGTGTTTCTGACGACAAAGGTTGGGAGCCCCAATGCGAAGAAGAGTCGAGCGAGTGATGAGGATGGAGTGTATCGCGAAGTTGTAGACAGCGTGGACCGCATCGCTGGCGAGGATGGTTATGTTGACTTGCTTTTGATTCACGTACCTGGACCATCCCGTTCACACCGTGAGAAGTTGTGGGCAGCTATGGAAAGGCTTCGAAACGAGGGAAGAGCAAAGAACATCGGTGTGAGCAACTTTCGTGTGCGGCATCTGGAGGAGATGAGAGAGTATGCAACAGATTGGCCCCCAAGCGTGAATCAGATCGAGGTGAGTCACATGAAATTGAGGTTCGAGAATATAGGTAGCTAACGGTAGGCTGCCGGGCATTAGCTTCATCCCTGGTGTCAGCAGCGAGACGTTGTAACTTACTGTCAAACCCATGGCATTATAGTCGAGGCCTATAGCCCGCTGGCTACGGGCACACGGCTAGATGACCCGACGGTCCAGAGCATCGCGACCAAGAAGGGAAAGACGACTGCTCAGATTCTTATCCGATATGCGTTACAAAAGGGTTGGGTCCCATTACCAAAGAGCGTCCAGCCGGACCGTATCCGCGAGAATCTCGACGTCTTCAACTTTGACCTAGACCAGGATGACATGACGGTTCTGGATGGATTAGATGAGGGATCAAAGGGAGCTGTGTTCAAGATGAACGTGGACTGAGAAGTTTGAAGAGAAATATCTTTATATTGTGAGATCCAAGCGCCTCATTTACCGCTCCAAGAACGCATGAAATGGATGATATATACAAAATATTTCAATAAAATGATACCCAAGAACGACCCTACTCCGTTCGCTTACTATGACTTGCCACCGGATTCCTCCCTGCCATGCTTGGCCCACTCCCTGAGGACATTCTTCTTGATCTTGCCCGTGCTGGTCTTGGGCAGCTCGTTAACAACCTCCACCTCACGAGGAACCATGAATTTGCTGATGTCGCTCTGGTGCTTGGCCCACGAGATAATCTCATCTCCCTTCACGGCCTTGCCCTCCTTGACGGTGACGTAGGCCTTTGGTCGCTCACCCCAGTGAGAGTCGGGTACAGCGACAACACCCGCCTCGAGCAGGTCGGGGTGCTCCACTAGCATACTCTCAAGGGCAACCGACGAAATGTTCTCGCCTCCCGAAATGATAATGTCCTTTGCTCGGTCCAGAATCTGAGCGCTACCGTCCGGGTGCCAGACTGCAAGATCGCCCGAGTGAAGCACACCTCCAGCAAAGAGCTGGCGTGTAGCCTCGGGGTCCTTGTAATACTCCTTGGCGCAAATGTTTCCGAGGAAGACAATCTCGCCAATCTCCTTCCCGTCCTTAGCCACATCGATGAGGACACCCTGAGGCTGGTCCGGCTTGATAATCCGGATGGGGAGACTGGTGATGAAGCCATGACCTTGACGGGCCATCTTGGCGTACTTTTCATGAGGAGGAAGATCATCCCACTCAGGAAGGGTGTAACACTTGGTGATAGGACCATAAGTTTCTGTAAAGTCGTTAGTATTGAGTTTGAGCGGCGGTCGTAGGTTACGAACCTGTCATTCCATAAACGTGAACGGGAATGAGGTTGAGGTTTGTCTAGTATGTCATGTCAGTATGCTGCCATGTTCAATAAAGATCTTGCTTGACTCACCATCTGCTCAAAGAGATGACCGCTGGGGGGACTGGCAGCTACAGTAACCTTGACCTCCTGAGGCAAGCGCTCGGCCTCCTTGGCAGCGACTAGCAATGTGTTGACAGTGGGAGCAGCATTGAAATGAGTGATACCCTCCTCTTTCAGGAGCTTCCAGAGGAGCGGGTAATCAACCTTTCGGAGGCAGACGTTGGTGCCCCGGACAGCGACAGTTGACCACGGGAATGTCCAGCCAATGGCATGGAACCTGTGTCATCAGTCAGATTAGGCGACTTGAATAGATCATGATAGACTTACATGGGAAGAGTCCAGAGATATTTGCAGCGTCCAATGTTGAGACCAGATTCAATAATGTTGGCCAGGGTAGCCAGGTAGGCACCCCGGTGAGTGTAGACAACACCCTTGGGACGCGAAGTTGTTCCAGAGGTGAATGGAATGGCTAGCATATCGTCCTCACTCCGGGCCTGGGCATGGAGACCTGCCCAACCCTGGCTGCCCTGATCAATATCATGTTTCAGACCCTCGAGAACGGCCTCGTCAAAGGGACCGCAGAGCTGGCCTTCTGTCGCATCGGTGTCCTGTAGGAGAAAAGTCAGAAAAATATTGGCGCAAGAAATGCAATTACTCACCAGATCAACAATGAATGGCACATTCTTGTGCTTCTCCTTGTACGCATCAAGCAGGCCAACAAACTCGTTATCCACGATAATGCAGTCCACCTCGGCAAAGTCAAAGATGTAGGAGATATCATCCTGCTTTAGGCGGTAGTTTGCCGGGACAATCACAGCGCCAGCGGCGACGATGCCGTAGATGGACTCGAGAAAAGCCGGTGTGTTGGGCGCGAGGATGCCGACTCGACGGAAGCCATGCTTGAGGAGGTAGTAGGCCAGGCCGCGTGCGCGATCGGCAAACTCAGCATAGGAGCGTCGCAGGACGGCGCCGTTGACGGTGATGTGGAAGATGGCTTCGGCGTCGGGCTCAATCGAGGCGGCGCGTTCGAGAAACGTGGTCGGGGAGAGGGTGTGGAAGCTTGGAGACGCGGCGGGGTGAGGCCGAAGATGGTTGAGGATGGAGCGAATGCGCGAGGGAGGACCAGACATTGTGAAGGTGTGTTTGGACTGGACTGGACTGGACTGCTCTGCCTTGCTTATCTATGGGCTCTCGAGGAATAAAGAAGAGACGTGAACTTTTATACTTGGTGAGAAGATGAAGCAAGGCAGAGAGGGAGCAAGACGGTCAAAGATTTAAAGAGCAAAGCAAGTACAGAGCAGTTATTGGTAAAACAACAATGGATGGATAGCTCCTGCATTTTCATAAGTAGTTGTGTCTCGGTTCAGCCCGGCAAATACGGTGCCAGCTCGGTTCTCCAACTTCCCCGGTTGAACTAGACCTTGGAGGCGCGCGCGGTGTGGGCAGCTTAGCCGATCGCAGCCAGTGACGTTTCATGCTCAAGTAATTGCCCAAGGCGGAAGAACCATTGTCTATCACGCCCATCTCATCCTTGCGAAGAAGCGTCAAGGGGGTTCTTGGGCGCGTGGGGACCCCGCACAAGGGTGGTCTACTGTAAGCTTAGAGAAGCACTACTTTCACGGCGGAGGCACAGCAGAGGTTATTAACAGTGAGGCCATTGTTTATATTTAGTGGTGTGATAATTCAGCCACGGTTTTCTGGACAGAAGGGACGTTGAGAATGTCACCAGTGAGAACTAATGGTAGCCAGCAAGAAAAAGAAGCACAAATAAGTACCGGTGTGTCCCGACAGGATGGATGGAAGACTGGGTGAAAGGAAGAAATAGAAGGCACACGGACCTGCCCATGATCCTTGGGAGAGTGCTGGGGACCCCTTCAATAATCCTTGAATCTTTACAAGGGCGATTCGCCCTCACGATGCCTCCTCCACGTCAAGGGTTTTGGAGCTCTCAGCGTGATGATAGGCTCCGCTCCCGAGCCGACTTTTGGGTGCTCGATTTTGCGGGGTAGATTAGTTAGCGCGCTCAGGCTGTGGGGAAGGTGAAGGGGAAGGTCATCATCGGCAATTCTACACGTCGGCTCCGGTGTAAGTGGAGAGGCCACTTGGGTCGGGAGCTGGGCTGTGCTGTGTAGTTGAGATGGGTAATGTTGATTCGAAGAGAAGTTATGATTGTGCTTGGCTTTACGATAAGGTGAACATGTCACATTATCGGAAATCATGAAAAGAGTCTGGCCTGGACTCCAACATCACCAACCCGACACGAGGAGCCAATGCAGGGACTCTCCTCCATGCATGGACAAGCAGAATTGGGGTCATCCGATGGAGTCACCTTTCTCCTCTTTCTTCTCAGGAAGTCCCTCTAGACGGAGGGTAGTATGACTATGTAGTAGGAGACCGGTCAGAGCCGATTGGAGACAAACTCCTCCAGGCGGTCCGAAGTGGAAAGATTCGGCGAGGGCTGGGGGTTTTTAAGCACCACGACTTGAACTGGATCACGTCAGTTTCGGGCCTTCCCAGTTTCTCAATGCAAAAATCGAATGGCATTGGCATCCACTCAATACCGAAGCCACGGTTATTACATGCAATACCGTTGTACACCAATCTTGACCTTGACTCAACCGAGGCTATAACCGGTAAAGGTGAAGCATCACCGAAAGTTGCCATGGCCATGGGCTGTGGATGTGGCTGGTCAGATGTGGCGGCGCCTCTTCGTGGCTTGCGCTTCATGGCTTGATGATTCACGTGTGGCTTCTCCTGACCCCCATCACGGCCTCTCCACTCTTCTCATGCAAGCCAATCGACCTATCTCAGGCACGCGATGCTTGCTTGCTTGGCCGGGGGGTTTATCGTCAGCTCTTATCGTGACCTTATGGTCCTTATCCATCGTCATCGCATACGTACCAGTATAGACAGCTTCATCTTCATCCCCTTTCCCAATATAGCATCTATACTCGACATTCGTTTACTGTCAGCTACCGCTTTGTCTTATTGTTACCCTCCCCATACCTTGCGCTTGGTGCCTCTTACCCAGAACCTCCTCACGGGGCTGTTTTGACTTTGAGACACGCTGTCTCTTGCATCATTCACATTCGCGGCGCATTCGTCCTTCCCCTCAGCCTCCTAACGTTTGCGGTATGTATCCGACGTCTCTGAGCAACCTGGAAAACCTCTCTCCTTTCTATTTACGTCTACTGGCACCACCACAACTCCTTGTGCAACTTCCCGCAAGCTCATCATGATCGTGTACAGCTCCGGTCAACGATTCATGGCTTCTCGTAGCCCCTCCGACGGGGCGTCAGCTCGACCTACGGTCCCCCGCACAT
>JABEEN010002221.1:0-44634 GCA_013363205.1 Fusarium tuaranense | reverse complement strand
GGATATTTATATTTCTAAGGCTAGGTTGCTTTATTAAGTGCATAATCACGATTCTCAGTCTTCTAAAGCGCCCGAACACATATCACCCCGGTGGAAGAATGACATGAATAAGTAGCCTGTCCTCAGCCTTTCTTCGGGATCCCAGTTTCGCAATGCAATCCAACTAATCAAGTGGCGAACAAACTGAAAGCCTAAACTTCTGGCTTCCTTCCCCAGATAAAGTAAAGCTGCTGGTACAAATGGATATTTGGATCCTTCAAGTCACGCTTAACCTTTGCAACAAAGACCTGGATCTCCTCCTCACTCCAACCGAGCACCCGACCAAACAGACCGGGAGTGTACGAGTCGATGACCTGAGCTTCCTGAACTGCTTGGAACTTGCCGATTTCCTTCAGTTTCGGGTCTTTTGGCCACGGACCCATGGGGACCTATGGTTATCAGCACATCTCTTTTCATTGAGACTCAAGAGGGCCTGACCTTGCGAATCTCTTGTTGAACATCAACGAACCCGACCTCTTCTAGCATCGCCCTCCACTCCGGCGCACCGGTTAAGGGTTTGCCAAATTTGGCAGAGGCGTCGCAGATGGTATTTACCCACTTGTGAAAATCAGTCGCCTTATCTCCTGTATCGTCGTCAGATTTGAGCGGCGGGTACGCAGCTTGTAGCTCGATGTATCCTCCAGGGCTCAGGTGTTTGAAGGCTTGCTTAAATAGCTTCTTATCGTTAGAGAGACATCCCTCCAGCTCGCGACCATGAATGAAGTCGAATGGTCGGTGGTAAAGCCAATCTGCTTCAAAGTCATCAACTTCAAAAGAGCAATTTGGAGGAGTCCTATGCTCGCCGTTAGCATTAGTCTGTCTTTATCGAGGCCAGTTTCTCGGACCATTTGGGTTGAATAGGACTCAGATCCGTCCCTCGAACATCAGCCGAGGGATATTCACTAGAAATGTTAGTCTTTCAACTATTTCTCTATAATCCAGGCCACTCGCACTGACTCTGCAAAATCCATGGCCCATATACCAGTCCCAGTACCAAGATCCAGAACCCGCTGAGGGTTCTCGCCGATTGGTGCAAGATGGAGCTTTCCGCCGATAAGAAGTCGATAAATATGATGTGCTAGATCCATGCGATCTTGTTCTTCGTCGTCATTGGGCTTGCAACGTCAGTACAGGGGAGTTCATAGATTCTGAGGTCATTACCACCAGGTAGGCTCCCTCGCGGAATGCATGGTAACGTCGGCCGTTCTACAAGTTTGTTAATGTTAAGATTAAGATAGGCTGTTGCGATTTGACTTGCTTCGTATCTAGATTTCGTCAGTAAGGCGGCAACGGAGTTGGAAGAAAAATGCATGACATTAACTCACTTGTAGTTGAAAATGCTGGACTTCAAAGATGACAAATAGCTGCTGGAAGCCTCGCTGGAATCAATAAGCAAAGGTTTTTCAGGCTGTCAGCCTGTACTCACGAGTCGCCGTAGCTAGAGTCTTCCTCGTGAGGATTATCCTTCAGTCAGCATCAGCAAATGCACATAGCTTGGCCTATAGTCATCCCTCACATCAACTTCGACGGGGTCATTGGGCTCCTGAGGCCCGGCCTGCGTAGCACGAGGCTGTCCTCCCTCGGTGGGTTCTTGAGACTGATGATCACCCATGATTACTGATGATGGTGAGAGCAGCGCAGCTTGGACGGGTTACCTGAGCTGTTTATCAATTGCGCGGCGGCACCCCTCACTCCATCATCCCATCACACCATGCAGTTCCCGAAAGAGATGCTCGCATTGAAAACCTTGCCCCATTGACTGGGTACATGACAAAACCAACCACATATGACCCACGAATTGGATACGAGCCGTTCATTGCACCCTTGTCAGTGCAATGCAACGGAAGACAAACCATCCCACCTGATCCGCAATTGGCAGGTAGGAATTCTTCGAATTATTGGTTGAGATCCAGTCTGCAGACCGGCATCCTCGGAAAGCAGCATGTACAACCGAGTGGCTTAATTGAGCGACAGATGCTTCATAACTTAGAAACGAGCACAAACTCAAGCAACATGGCATCTGTTCTATTTCTCGACTTCAGCATTTGCAAAGTTCACGCTCCGGAGTCTACGCGAGTCCAGCTAACCTTTGCTGTGTCGTCAATATTGCGGGCTGAATTTAAGTGATACTCCCACGGGCTACATGATCCAAGAGATTCAAACTTAACTCACCATCGATGAATAGTAGGGATGGATATCTTATCCATTCTCCCTGCAAAGACCCTTGCTGAATAGGCAACTCTTGGCGGCGAGATCAAGGGGTTGAACCATTGCATTTGGATTGGCCACGTCAACGATCAATAAGGCAGTCATCGTCTTCAAATACACGTCCAATGTATTCACTGTGATAAGGTAGATCCATCCCTGTTGTCTTTATCTCGCCCCTTACTGTCATTCGTGCCCTTTAAGTTGATAGCGATGGTTGTCAGTCGGGAGATCAGCCTGTATCCATCCTCATTAAGCTTGAAGATCATGTCGTCCGATCCCTTGTCACTACGTCAAATACGTAATAAAATTCCTCCCAGTTCAAACACGTCACGGTCTACCGTGAAAGAGCTGCGAGCTTTCCCAATGATCGCGCAAAACCTGGTGATGGCCTCAACTATCTTTGTTGTGGATTCCACAGCTAGCTTCCCCAGGAACCCGAGTGCAATTTATCAAAATTAGAGGCTTTCGGTGAGAGAATTTGAAGTTCTACAGCTAACCCATTAATCTTATCATAGACCTAGGTATTGGCTTTTATAACAAGGAACTTCTAGATCACGATGATGGAAAAGCCTCTTGTTCATCAGATTTTTAAACAACGCATTAACTCACACGCCGCATAAGCCTCTTACTCGACTTCCTTTACCGAAAAGGCTATTTAACCTAACTATGGCGGGATGCTAAAATGAAAAGAAGCAGGAGAGAAACCAGAGATGTAGTCTATGGCATAAAATTGTAGACGTTGCGGGAGCCTACGCTGCTGAGATTGTTAACGTTTGTTTGTCATACCTGCTCGGCCGTAACAGCATATAAGCCAGTACAGTTATAAGACTAGAAACTAAGTTAGGATAGCCCCCGTACGTAGTTAATGTATTTTAATAGAGTAGCCCGGTTTTCAGTTTTCACAAAGAAGCTGCTAAACATTGTGCGTGAGATGTTGGACCGCAAGCAGTCCCACTTAGCCTGTGTATGGACGAACAGGTCAAAGTTAAGATTCACGCCCTTATCACCAGACCCACCAGAGCAGTCTGATCGGGACGGCCCTTTCGAAGCTGGGAATAGGCCCGAAGAAAGGTTAGCCCTCGCCGAGATCCTTGATCGCAGGGGTCAGGTTGTGCAAACGACTCAATCTTACCCTAAAGGTCAACAAAATGAACGCAATGCTCCATCTCAGACTGGTGCCACAAGGTCTGGGAGGGCAAGTCAATTTACTGCTAAAACTCGAGAAGCATAGATTGCTTTCACAGATCTTCTCTTACGAAAGCCCAGATTTGTTCCACAAAACGGCGAACATTCTACCTATGCTTTACCCGACATCATTAAGCAAAGACTTCATCGCGTAGTCGCCCCGCCCTTGTAGAGGACGTCGCGCTTTGTTGTGCTGGGAAGCGGAGTTCTAGAAACACAGACTCTACCAAATGGCGGACCATCCTCGGGGTACGTACAAGGTCTAATTCAGCATGACTCGTGGCTCTCAATCTCGGTCTTCCCCTAGCCCGTTCTTGATAGTAGGTTTCGGTATTTCCTGCAGATAGCTACCTCGGTCTTGTTTCCGAGCCGCCAAAAGGTCATCTTCCCTAGCACACTTCACGGGGAGACCCCAGCATCCAGTGCATCGGCTATCGTTCCCACTGGCGAATCCCGGCAGTGGAGACTACCATGCCCTGTTCCTGACTTGGCTAGACTGACTGACGGTTGTACGGCCTCTTCTCTTGAGAAGGGGAGTAGTCATGGGCTAGTGACATTGAGTCGGGCCATCTTTTCAGGGTTCCCCGCACTCGTCGTCTTCCCCAGACCCCGTTGTTGGACGGCAATTAGTGCCCCCGCCATTTCCCCAGAGTGGCCATTCATCACCGTCAAACGCCACCTTCTCTGGCCTTGATTCAAGCACAATCTGATACATATATGTTGATTGCTCCCCCATGTGGACTTCTACAGAACTTCATCAGCAGAGGTCTTCTTCAATACAGCCCTCCACTCTTCTCTATTGGGTCTACTGCACACAACTTCATAGCCCTGCGTCTGGGAATCTTCCAAAAATGTCTCGCAGAAGCGACATCTCTGGCGAGAAGGACTTGGAGGCGATTGGCGCCAAGGCGGACGTTGTCCATGAGGAAGTCTCCAACAGGGGCGGCCTCACTGACGAGGAACTCGCCTTTGTGCAGAACTTCCCCGAGGACAAGAGAAAGAAGCTGTTGGCTAAGGTTGATGTGAGTTTTTACTGTTCCCTCTAGATTGAGAACGAACTCAGTCAATACTAACTGTGGAATAGTGGCGTCTCATGCCCATTCTCGTCATCCTGTACCTCGTCGCGTATATCGATAAAGCCAACATTGGAAACGCCAAGATCGAAGGAATGCTTCCTGATCTCGGCATGACGGGAGACCAGTACAACATTGCCCTGTCTATTTACTTTATTCCCTGTATGCATGACCACGTAATTCTATTCTGGGTCAGACATGACTGACTGATAGCCAAGACATTCTCGGCGAGGTTCCAAGCAACATGATTCTCGACAAGTTCCGCAAACCATCCCAGTACATGGCAACCATCATGATCATCTGGGGTGGAATCGTCATTGCTACAGGCTTCATTCAGAACTTCGGCCAGCTACTCGCCGTCCGCACTCTTCTAGGCTTGTTCGAGTGAGTTTTGCCCTCACCAATGCCAGTGAACGATCAAACACTAACCAGGGTCCCAGATCCGGCTTCTTCCCCGGTGCCATCTTGATCATTTCCAAGTGGTTCCTCCCCAACGAGACGCAGACCCGAGTCGCTATCCTCTATACCTCGGCAGCCACAGGTGGAGCCTTTTCTGGCCTGTTCGCATATGCCATTGCCAAGCTTGATGGCGTCGGTGGCATCGAAGGATGGCGGTGGATCTTCATCATCGAAGGAATCTTTACCGTCCTTGGCGCCTTCGCTACCTGGTTCCTCCTCGTCGACTCCCCCGAGCTCTCTAGCTGGCTCACCGATGAGGAGAAGCGATACCTCGTGCTGCGCCAGGCCACTCGACGCGTCACAAACTCGGGCGAGTACCGCGAGAAAACGGACAAGGGCGCCTTGTGGGCTGTCGTCAAGGACTGGAAGGTCTATCTCCTCACCATCTGCTCCTGGTCCAACGCTGCACCCAACTACGGCCTCAAATTCTCCATGCCTTCCATCACTAAGGGCATGGGCTTTACCTCTAGCAACGCCCAGCTCATGACCATCCCACCTTACTTCTGCGGCGCAATCTCCTCGTACCTGTTGGCCCGCTGCGCAGACAAGTTCAAGTGGAGAATGCCATTCCTCATCGGTCCCCAGACTTGTGTCCTCATCGCCTTCTCCATCTTGATGGCCAAGGCTGAGTTCATCAAAGAAAACCTTGGCGCCTGCTACTTCGCCGTGTGTCTTGCCTGTGCTGGCATGTATCCCATTCTCCCCGGCGTCAGCGCGTGGAATATCGACAATAACCCCCTTCCCACGAGGCGCGCCATTAGCATTGCGTACCTCAACTGTGCCGGCACCATTGGCGGTATCTACGGCAGCTACATCTACAAGGACAACGAGAAGCCCAAGTACACCACTGGCTATGGCGCATCCTTGGGCTTTGCTATTGGTGGTATCTTGAGCGCCGTTATTCTCGAGACGGCCCTGATGTCTTTGAACAAGAAGCGGGCTAAGCTCACTGAGGCCGAGATTCGGGAGAAGTACACGGACGCGGAGCTTGAATCCATGGGTGACCGTAGCCCGCTCTTTAAATATAGCCTGTAAAGAACTGGGAAGCGTTGGAGGAGTTATACGGTGGCTCTCGAGTTGATGGCTTGTTCTGGTTTACGTTGGAGGAAAGTCAGCGTAGCTTTTGAGGATAGGCAAGATGTAGCTAAGGTACAGAGGTCAGGCAAGTTGAATGTGTCTTGAATCTTGAGTACTTCTGCACCATATATGAGTCCCCATTCACAAGCATGCTCTTGAATACCCCGTGACTTTATACGGATCGGGCTCCCCAACCCCATTCGTGAGAATCAGTATTTAAATGTGTTCTTTGTTATAGTTGTTGCCTGCGATAACTAAATTAGAAGATGAAGAGTGAGTATGATAGGTGTGTAAAGTTGTTGTTGTTTTCTATGTCACTCAAATCTACTCTTGATTGTAGTGATGATAGCGAGCCAAGGAGCGACAAGAAGACAACGGTTAGCAAATTAAGAGAGGTGGCATCATAATTGGGCAATTAGATGACAAACACGATATCTCGCAAGAGTCAAGTGTCAAAAGGTGCCATTTCTACTCAAGTTGGTTTATCTATATAGACCGCTTCTCTTCAATATTCCCCAAAACTCCAAGAGTATCAAGACTCCAAGTCTTCATCTTGTCATCCAACGGCTGGTATGGCCGTCGCATCTCCCATGAGGACTCTTGATCCACACCGATCTTACGACCGAGGAAATGCCACGCACCGTACTTTGTACAGGCGATACCCTTCTTACAAGCCCATTCTGCGTGAGCCACCACATCTTGAAGCTTCTTAGCCTCATCCACCTTCCCAGCCTTCCACAGGTCGTAGACTGCTGAAGTAGACCAAGGAAAGACGTTACCCATTCCGGTCACGCAACCACTTCCACCAGCTTGCAGCGTTGGAAGAAGATAGTCGCTGCTCCCACCAAAGACGCCGAATTGCTCGTGGGAGAAGAGACTCGTCAAGCGTGTGAGCTTGCCCACGTTTCCGCAGGTCAGCTTCACTGCTGAGATATTCGGATGGGTGGCCAAAGCAGCCAACTGATCCGAGTCCAGATCAATACCTGACGTGACATTGGGGAAGTTGTATATCACGATAGGAATAGGAGACTGGTCTGCGACCTCGCGGTAGTAGGCGAGAAGGGCGGGAGAAGGGAGAGCCTTGGCCCAGTAGCTGGGAGGCAGAAGTAGGGCAAACTTGGCGCCGGCGCTGGCAGCGTCCTTGGCGTTGAGGATAGTCTCGTATGTAGATTGAGCCGAGATGCCAGCCACGATAGGATAGCTGGAGCCGGCGGTCTCAGAGGCC
The DNA here is from genome assembly GCA_013363205.1 of Fusarium tuaranense. Taxonomy (NCBI): domain Eukaryota; kingdom Fungi; phylum Ascomycota; class Sordariomycetes; order Hypocreales; family Nectriaceae; genus Fusarium; species Fusarium tuaranense. The sequence goes on along the minus strand of JABEEN010002221.1, from coordinate 37,368 downwards.
GCACGAGAAACGTTCTCGAGGATAGCCTTGCGCTCGTCGCGCGTGAGAAGGGGGAGTTCACCGTTGGTGCCCAGGTACACCAGACCGTGCATGCCTGCCTTGATCAGGGCCTGACATTGCGTGAACATGGCCTCGTGGTCCACGGATTGGTTCGCATCTCCGGCCTTGTAAAGGGTAACCACTGGAGTGTAGACTCCTGCGGGGAGGGGCTTGGCCTTGGGTTGGATAGTACTTCTGTTCATTGTTGTAAATGCTGGTCAAGACTGGATAGAGACTAGGGTAGTAGTGATGAGAAGGGAATGTGGTCAATAATTTCCGAGTGATGAACGATGTTCTTGCTTTGTTCTGGCGCGAATAAAATACGAGTTTAAAGCAAGGGTTTGTTCACGCACTCCGAACTAGTTAGTCTATAAGATCAGCGGGGAAAGTCTAGGGGTGTGGGCTTCGGAACCAAGACCGATGAAGCTCATTATCCAATAGGAAACATGACCGTGACTTGGATGTGTCCAGGGATGGGGGCAAATGGAACGCTGATCCCGGCACCATTTGGCCGGCCACCTTTCAACTTTGGGCGAATTCTTAGTTGTTTTTGCTCTTCTTTTTTTGGGACAGAGGCTGACTCCGTTTCCCCCATTTTCTCTAGACCAGTCAGAGGAGATTTTATTGTCAGAAGCCATTGTCATTGTTTATTCAAGTACCTACTCTCGAGAAGAGCAGCGAACAAGATTTGTCGACAGACAGCCATGGATGTGCCAACTCGGTCCAAAGTGACAATCTCACTAAATGACCTCAGAAAGCACAACACATCGACAGACTGTTGGATCGCTATTCACTCAAGGGTCTGGGACATTACCGATTTTATTGATGAGCATCCTGGGGGACCAGAAAGTGAGTGTTTTTCTCGACAAAAAAAACGACTCACGTGTTAACATCATCTACCAGTCCTTCTTGAACATGCTGGGTCTGATGCCACAGGACTCTATGATGGCGTGCATGCCCCAGATATCATTGAGGAGCTTTCGGATGATAAATTGATTGGCTATCTCGACACACCAACGGCAGACGCACCTCAGGCCACTCAACAGGAACCCACACCTTCAGTGGACGCTACTCCTGTCATGGCTTCATCAGCACCTGAGACAGAGAGTTCCTTCGACTCCCTTGACTCCATCCTCAGTGCTCCCGACTTCGAGCAGGCCGCCAAGAAAGCTCTCACGGCCAAGACGTGGGCATTTTACTCCTCAGCAGCAACTGATCTGGTGACGCTCAAGAACAACAAGGAACTAGTCCGAAGAATCATGATCAGGCCTAGAATCCTGAGAAATGTCACCAACATCAACCTAGAGAGGAGTATTCTAGGTTTCAAATGCTCGGCTCCGTTCTTCATTGCACCTGCTGCCATGGGGAGACTTGCTCATCCAGATGGAGAACTTGCCCTTTCCCGAGCCGCAGCCAATGAAGGCATCATTCAATGTGTGAGTGTCCTTGACTCTATCTGCGATGGCTTCGATACATACTCAGACCAATGTCCTAACATCTATTAGATCTCAAGCAACGCGTCGTACTCACTACGTTCAATCGTCAAAGCAGCTCCACCGTCACAGCCCTTCTTCTTCCAACTCTACGTCAACACGGATCACCAGAAGACAGTGGAGCTTCTCAAGTCTGTCCGTGAGCTCGGCATAAAAGCCATCTTCGTGACAGTCGACGCGCCTGTCCCCGGTAAGCGTGAAGCTGATGAACGAGCCGCCCAGGAGGGTACAGTTAAGTCAGCTATCAGTGGAGGAGAAAGCAGCAAGGATAAGAAGGGAAGCGGGTTCGGCCGGCTCATGGCCCAGTACATTGACAAGTCCCTTTCTTGGGAGGATCTGGCTTGGATTCGCGAAGCAAGTGGCGGGGTGCCTATTATTCTAAAGGGCGTTCAGACCGCAGAGGATGTGAAGAAGGCTGTCGAGTACGGTGTGGAGGGCGTATTACTTAGCAACCATGGTGGCCGGTCCCTTGATGGGTAAGTCAAGTTCTATCCATGGAATTGACATTGCTGACCTACTTAACTTGCTTAGATCCCAGGCCAGCATTCTAGTTCTCCTCGAGCTGCGGAAGAACTGCCCTGAGGTCTTTGACCAACTCGAGGTTTACATCGATGGCGGCTTTGAACGAGGATCTGATATCCTCAAGGCAATCGCCCTTGGAGCAACGGCTGTCGGTATCGGTCGTCCATTCTTATACTCCCTCATTTTCGGTCAAGATGGATCTGAGCATCTATCGCGCAGTATGTTTGGCCTCATTCGCAACTATGAAGCAGGATGATACTAACGCCCAAAAGTTTTGAAGGATGAACTCGAAACATCGATGAGGCTATGTGGTATCACTAGCCTCGATGAAGCAAGACCTCGTCTAGTCAACACGTTAGACGTGAACCATCTCGTTGTTTCTGACGAGGAGGAAACCCCGAGACGACGAGAGTCCAAGTTGTAACCCATAGATCCCTCACCTTAGATTTCATTGCCAAGCATTTGTTCAAGCAACACACCATTATGTAGGAAATTCACTTGGAGATTCAGGAATAAATTTCATGTTTCTATACTTACTAAATAGAGATTGAGTATGAATTACAAGTTAAATCTTTTTCTATGAGTTATCCACCCCCAGCCCTCCCTGCTCAGTGAAGTTGCTAGCACTTGACAAGATGCAGTTTATGTTACGGATGTCTTTAAATACAATAAAGCTCAATTTTATGAATAGTCTAGCCATCTAGTTTAGTGTTGCATGAAACGCCTGGACAGTCTCCAAGATCCCCTCTGGCTCTGCCAGGCCAAGCCCATAGGCCCTCGAAACGTCAAACCTAGCAGGCCAACTTCCAACAATCGCTTCAATAGCTGGGTCCTTCTTTTCTTCGATTTGAGCAATAGCTTCATCACCACCGACCACCTTCAGCGCGTCCAGAATCTCTTGCACGCTTACCGTGATTCCAGGCAGATTGACGATTCGTGAATCTCCAAACTTCTCTGCTGGGATATCTTTGACCTTGACAAGGTTCTTGACCACAGTTGCCGGGCTGCATACCCAAAGCTCAAGATCTCGGCTCACGGGCAAGGTGTTTCGTACGCCCTTTAGTGATTCACGAACAATGCCCGAAGCGAAACTTGAGGCAGCAGCAGATGGAGCCCCTGGCCGAACGACAACAGTTGGAAGTCTCACAATCCGACCATCAAGAAGACCACGACGAGAAAAGTCATTCAACAAGAGCTCTATCATGATCTTTTCCATGCCATACGAGCTCTTGGGTTGCGGCAGTGTCTCAAACTCGCGTACAATCTCTGCCTTGCCGTAGATGGCGCATGAGCTCGCAAACACGACTGTCGTCCCAGGATGCCGACTTCTCAGCTCGTCGAGGATATTCCTGATGGAGTCGAAGTTGACCTTCATACCAAGGTCTAGATTTGCCTCGGCGCCGCCAGACATCAGCCCGTGGAGCAGATAGACATGGCTGTACGATCGAGAGAGAAGTTTTGAGACGGCTGAAGGATCGGTGAGATCTGCAGCGAGAGATGTGATGCGGTTGGCATCTTGAGCCACTTTGGGAGGAATGGTTGGGGCAGCAATGTCGGTGAGCGTGAATGTGTCTCCAGGGCTTGAGCTGGCAATGAGCGATGTGATCAGCTCTTGGCCGATGAAGCCGCCAGCGCCGGTGATGAGGATGTTTTGTGCCATATTTGGGATAGATTAGGGCAGTTGATAAGATGATGTCAGAGTGATTAGGTGCTTGATAACGGGTGACGGTTGTTCGAGGATTGTTGTATATAATTCTTGCGTTTTTAATTGGGATGTTTGTTGTGTTGCAAGTGGTCTAGGAAGGAATATGGACAGCCCTAGTCATTAGTCTCGGCCGACGGCTTGCGGTCCCTAAACCCGATATCGCAGGTTACGGTCTTGTGGCCGATTGGCTGGGTTTGACCACTCTCGACCAGCAATGTCGATCGATCGATCCAATGAAGCACGTTGGATTCATCTTACCTTTACGTCGACTGGGGTGTTTTGCTCTCAATCCATGAATGACCTGCTATAATTTCTAGTTCTTAATATTCAGACATATTTTCTCACGGTATGTCAAATATCTAGGAAATAGCAGTGGTCAGTAGTAGCGGAGGTAATTATTCTCAGTGCAATACTTTACTTTATTCACTTATTGTGTGGCTATAAACAATGCTATACCAGACAAAACCCGTAAACTTGAAGAGAAAAAATTGCAACAGTATGAGCTCAAAACAAGTGCCCTTTACTTTCTCGCCGACGAACGGCTCATCTGGAAGGTATATAATAGAAAACTACGGTTCTAACCTTTCACCCACTCCTCGATCTCTTCTATCCTGACATATTTGATAAACTGCCGGTGGAAGGTAAACGCAATATGCGTAACTTCTGGGCCGTCCCCGTCTTGTACGAGAATACTCGGATAGCTCAGCTCTCTATTCTCCTTCCCTGTGGAGCTGTTCGTCCCGCAGAACCCATCGCCATCCTCCAGCACACGCTCAGTCCAAGTCAGACCATCATCATCTGACACGCCGACTGTGAGCGTCTTTCGAGGGGTTCCCCATATCGCACTCTTCTGGCCAACGGCAACCTGGTTTGGTCTCTTATCATCTTCAGGAGTGATATCGTCGTAGAGCCCTTCTCGTCTCAATGAGTCGGAAGAAGCAGCGGATCGGTTGAACACAATGACCAACTTGCCGGAACGAAGGCGAGCGGCGCAGATGCCACTGTTGGGGTTTGGTAGAGTGAGAGCCTCTGGCTTTTCCCACTCAAGGCCGTTGATGGAGGTTGAGCGGTAGACGTTATCTGCCCAGCGACTGCGGTAGAAAGCAACCCAAGGAGACTGTTCTGAAGCTTTAGGCACTATGTTCATGTGTACTGCGCCAGAACTCTCTAGGAACTGCTTCTCGGTCCAGGTTTTGCCACCGTCTTGTGAATAGAAGAGTCCCGAGATGTCGTCGTTTCCGATCCACCGGTGACCAGGCGTACCTCGACAGTAAAAGACTGGCAAGACCCAAGTGCCGTCCTTTAGCACGACAATGGGCTGACGGGTGAAGATGCCCGTCTTTCTCGGGAGAAGCTGATCAGCCTCAGACCAGGTTACACCCCCATCAGATGACTTGCGAACCAAGACGTAGGACCCGTCTTGATTTCCAGCATCTTGTGAGGTATGAAGTAGCCATATCTCGCCGCTGTCTGGCGCTCTGAAGAGAACAGGGTTCTGGCAACTTCGATTCTCGTCGTAGGAGATTTTCTTAGGAGAGGTCCAGGACGACGAACCCGGCTCTAGACGAGAGAGCCAGATGCTGATATCTGGAAGACCCTCTTGAGAGCCACCGAACCAGGTGCAGAGTAGCGTCTTGTCTGGCAGTTGAAGCAAGTTTGATGCATGGGACTGAACTGTTGCTGCGGGAATCGGGGTGCTCTGAATGTTGGGTGCCATGGTGTACGAGTACTGATGAAGGGCTATATTTGAACAAATGTCGTGCTATGGGTTTGGATCAACTTTGATTCATGTGTTACCGGCTTTACCTTAACTAGTATGAAGATCGCATGGCCTTGACCACTTTAAAAGCCTGACCTTGTGATCGACTTGAGGCTTCAGTTTTCCAAATAATCCACCGCGTACATGTTTCCGAGTCTCGGGAGGGGTTAACAAGGTTCTCCTCAGAAGCCCAACCAACCGGAAGGTAGACCGACCCTCCACAAGTCCTGGGGATGGCCTCGTCGAAAGGTTGATGCGGGGGTACCCACTCTACCCTACTCGGTCACATCGACGACGAGACATGGCGAGCGGGGAGGATTGACAGGATAAAAAGCTGCAAATAATACCAGGTAGAGAGATTTGGAGTAGTCATCATCACATCACATTCAGCTAATAGACTAAAATGGAGTACACACGGTGAGCACGTTCTCATCCAGCATCTCCCCATGCAGCCTCACTAACCCGATCCTGCTCTAGCCTTGGAAACACCGGTCTCAAGATCTCCAAGATCATTCTTGGGTGCATGACCTTTGGCTCGAGCAACTGGGAGAGCTCGCCATGGACGCTGGACGAGGAGCAAGGACTCGAGCTGCTCAAGGCGGCGTATGACTGCGGCATCAACACCTGGGACACGGCCGACACCTACTCGAACGGCAAGTCAGAGGTAATTGTGGGCAAGGCGCTGAAGAAGTTCAACATTCCCCGGCAAAAGGTGGTCATCCTGTCCAAGATCTTCAACCCTGTTATGGACGACGACTCCAGGCCCGCAAGTGTCAACGATGGGCCTTTGGTCAACCAGATGGGCTTGAGCCGGAAGCACGTCTTCCACGCTGTGGACAAGTGCTTGGAAAGACTTGGCACAGATTATATTGGTATAAACACACCCATCATCCCAGTCACTTTCAAAGCTTACTTTTCATAGATGTACTCCAGATCCACCGTCTGGACCGTGAGACCCCGCCTGAGGAGATCATGAGGGCCCTGCACGACGTGGTCCAGTCTGGCAAGGTCCGCTACATCGGCGCCTCATCTATGTACACGTGGGAGTTTGCACGCCTCCAGTACATCGCCCGGTCCAACGGCTGGACCGAGTTTGTCTCCATGCAGCCCTTCTACAACCTCCTCTACCGCGAAGAGGAGCGTGAGATGCTCCCCTTCTGCCAAGCCACCGGTATGTACACCTCAGTTCCAAAAAGAAGTGTAATTCATGCTAATCATCACCTCCTAGGAGTCGGTGTCATCCCCTGGAGTCCAATCGCAAGAGGTCTCCTCGCCAAACCCCTTCCCTCAGAAGGCAACACCGAAGGCCAGTCCCTGCGAAGCCAGATGGATAAGAAGAAGGACGCATGGTTCGCCGATGCCAACCTGGAGATCGTGAATCGTGTGCAAAAGGTGGCAGCTGATAAGGGAGTCAGCATGGCCCTTATCGCGACGGCCTGGGTGCTACACAAGGGTTGCTGGCCCATCCTAGGACTGAACTCAGAGAAGCGAGTCAAGGAGGCTGCGGATGCCCTGAAGATCCAGTTCACGGCCGAGGAACTGGAGTATCTTGAGAGCGAGTACCGACCGAGAAACATCCAAGGCATGTAGATTCTTTTGATCAAACTGAGGCATAGAAAGTACAAATAGAGATTCCCATTTTTGAAGCAACATTGATCTTGGTACAGAACTAACTATTACTGCGATTCGCCGTTGGGGAACATGGCTATTGACTGCAAATACCCATCAACATCAAGATATGCTGGATCAAAGCCAAAGATTGGCGAGAGCCCGAAAGTTGTATCCCACGTCGGACACGGATTTCCATCTACACGTGGGAGCATATGCTCTACGCTCATTGCATCTCCAAACCCATGATTACCGTCACCGTTGAGAATGACATCGAGGATGGTATCATCTACTCCATTCGTAGGTGCAAGCAACGTCAACACCTTCTCGAGCCCACCAATCATCAGACTGGCCAAATGCCACTTCCCCATTGACAGCGAACGAAGATGCTCTATCAGTTGGGTAATCTTATCTCGAGCCTGGTCGCGTCTTATAAGGTTGTCGCCGTACTTGTGGGCCACCTTGGCCAGGAACATGCAGCAGAAGGCCGTCATGGAGATGAGATAGGATGGCATGCCGACGATGCCAGATGAGATGTCAGGATCTGTCACTAGCATGTCTATTATAGCCGATGCAGCAGTGACAGCCATCGATGCTGAGTCAAGAAAATGACTAGGAATCGCATCTGATTGGCCACGGAAGACGTGGGAGAAGAGGTATAGCTGTGCGAAGTGAAAGTGAAGGAGAGCCCCTTTCCGAGGGAACCCTCCAATGGCAGGGTGTTGCTCTAAACCTGGTTAGCTTCCCTACACAAGATCCAATAGCCTGGATGCTTACCTGGAAGCCGCGTAGTCCACTTTGCGATCCATTGGTCCAGTTGCCGGTTATAGTGGCCTATCTGGCTGGCATATACCCGTGGTATTGCCTCACCTTTGTCTGGGCCAAACAGTTGCCTGATACTCCTCACAACTCCCATCAACTCGACCTGGCTCATGAGCCGTTCATCCTGGGCTGTGGCGAATGGAGCCTGTAAGAAGCCTTCCCAGTCCTGCGTTGACCATTCATCTTGGATAATGGCGGGCCGATCGTATAGTATGGCAAGATGCTGGTCACATACAAAGAGAATGGACCAGATTCGGGCGTAGTCAATGGCGTCTTCCGTCTGTTCCTTGATGGCCCGGCTGAAACTGTTGTGCACGTTGCATTCTGTAGCTCGACGGATAGCGTGTCCTGAAAGCGTCCACGATAGATCACTTAGCCAGTATGATGCGATACTGAGGGCTCTAAAATAGTCCCGATCCCCCGACCGTTGAAGCATTGACTTCTCGGTCAACCTGCGCAACTCAGAGCTGCAGATTCCATAGACCTTGTCGGCGTCTGGATCATGCAGGGCGGCGACCGTCAATGTTGCAGCGGAAAGAATGGAACTTTTCCGACGTAGCTCGTCCAGGGACTGGTATCTGCATCCGATAGAGTAGATGAAGCCATCAAGTCGATCACGGTACAGCGCAAACAGACGCTCCGCATCGGTTTGTTGGATGGACCCTCGCGAGATGAAATCGTCTATTGGCTTACTTTGCCCGTCCTTGGGATTCTCGGGCGAGCGCAACGCCCTCATCTTGGTCAACGCATACAAGGAATGTATAGGGGCATGTGGCAGTCTGTCGTCTTCTGGCGTGAGCTTGGGCGAGTTGTCGCAAGATGGCCCATTGACTTCATCCAGGACATACTGGAAGTTAGTGACGGGCGGTTGCGACGTTGACGAGTCTCGCCCCTCTGAGAGGAGTGAGGTTCGAAGCGGTGGAAGGTCGGGCATTCCAGCGACACTTCTCATTTCTTTGACGGCTGAGTGGAGGAACTCCAAGTCCGCCAATACCGCCTCTGATAGTCTAGGTTTATTAAGTCAGAAATAATCTTCATAACTAAACAATTAGGATCTCACTCTGTCTTTTCGTCGATGATCGTCTGGAGGTTCTTGCTAACAACACAACTGAGCTTCTTATCAGTGCACCTTCGACATGGTGGTCCAGTATCGTCCATAAGACATTTAATCTGTTAAAAGCGTTAATAGAGGTCTTTCTCTATCAAGACATAACATTGACGTACCTTGTGCTTGCGGCACGTTGTGCATGCCCGGATATTCCTCGAGATATGGGCCACCGGCTGATCATAATGTGCCCCTATCGCCACCCTCTTTGGGGCGTTCTACCCCAGGTCAGTGGTCAGCCCATAGCTAAGAAGAGAGAAGTTTTGTGGAGACCTACAAAGGAGGCCTCGGGCACTTCATGGTTACTGTTACCCCTGGAGCGCTTCGACATTGGTGATGTGAGAGTGAGACAGAGAGTCTTGAATGTGTGATGACAAAGTCTGGATGAGCCGCATGACCAACCAAACAGGACAGGAGACCTCATGCGGGGTACGGTAACTACGGGGTATGGGGAATACCGTATGGGGAAGAGTGTGTGTATTAGTCAGGTTTGAACTTGGGGGATCTGATTGGATAATTCCTTGACTTATTCCCCACCGTCATCTCGGCTCAATTTACCCTACAAGATCAGAGGATGCACTTCCCCAGAGCCTTGACCCTCATCTAGATCTCGAAGGGCGACAGAGGGCATGTAACATCGTCTTGAATTAATAGATGTGATTTATTTGAGATCATTATCACTAACTTTAAGCTGTTTCCGGTAGGTGACGCGTTTGCGTGTTTGCTTTCATAATTGCAATACAAAATTGTATTAATGGCTCTCTGCCTAGCTTGCCCGTTTTTGAATCAAACCCCAAAATTTGCGTTGCTATAACGCCCAATGACTTTACTACGCTGCATTTAGCAAGCATAGTATACTATACTCTTGCTTCTTCCAGTCTATAATCGACATCTCCCATTCAATGAATGAATAATGAACGCTCGAATGCCTCAGTGAGGACTAGAATGGCTAGTGGTAAATTCAACCAATCGGGGCGAAGGCCGTATTCGGGATATCCCAACCAATCAAAAAGGGTCAATCTCAAAGTCGGAATCATGACCGAGCCCGCCACCCTTGGCGAAACAACGCGCCTCTGCTCTGGGGCCGGCCTCGCAGTCTCTCGCATGACAACGCAAATGTACTTGATGTACTACAAAGTTTCACAAGCAAGATCAGTCAATCTACAATCATTAGCCTATCTCTGCTCAGAAGTTGTTACGAGATATCTCTTCAACCTAATCTCATCCCTGCTATTCATAAATCCCTGCTCCACCACCAGCATCCCCATTCCTCTCAGACACGATGGCCGTTTCAGGGGTGCTCGACCTGGATGCAACCCTCTCCTCACTACCTCCGGTCAAGCCCGAGAGCCTGAAACTCCGCCATGAGATTCGATCAAATATTCGTAACCCTACGGGCAAGACCACCCCTCTACTGGTTATCCTTGACGACGATCCCACAGGAACTCAGACCTGTCATGATGTCGTCATCCTCACAGTTTGGGATGTGGAAAGCATCATTTCCGCTTTGCAAGCCGTTGGTCCCGGCGGCGGCTTCTTCATCCTGACCAATTCCCGAGCGCTTCACCCACCACAAGCCCGAGAGCTGATGATAGAAATCTGCACCAATCTACAATCTGCGTCTCAACAGACCGGCCTTCCGTATGAAATCGTGCTTCGCGGTGACTCTATCTTGAGAGGCCACTTCCCTCTCGAGCCCGAGGCCGTCGAAGAGGTGCTTGGACCTGTTGATGCCTGGATCCTCTGCCCCTTCTTCCTCCAGGGCGGAAGATACACGATTGGCGATATTCACTACGTCTGCGAGAATAACAAGTTGATTCCAGCTGCAGAGACACCATTCGCAAAAGACGCCACTTTCGGGTATAAGAGCTCTAACCTGAGAGACTACGTCGTTGAGAAGAGTCAAGGGCAGATTCCCTATCAGGACATAGCATCAATTGATCTGGACACCATTCGTACTGGCGGGCCAGATGCAGTCCTCGAGCAAGTCATGCAGAGGCTCAACAACTCGACGTCTCGAGCTGTCTTCGTTATCAACGCTGCTGCGGATGAGGACATGGATGTCGTTGTTGCTGCCCTTCTTCAGGCCTCACAGTTAGGGAAGCGATTCCTCTTCCGCACAGGTGCAGCCTTCGTGTCATCGCGATTGGGTATCTCGCAGATCCCCCCTCTGTCTGCTCAGCAACTGGGCTTAACAGGGAAGCTTGGAGGTTTGATCATTGCTGGATCCTACGTGCCCAAGACGACGGCGCAGCTGGAGGCACTCACGGAGAAGGCTGGCGATAGAATCACAACCATCACATTGGATGTGCAACGGTTGCTGAAATCCCCGGAAGAAGGCGACGCAGACATTCAACGCGCCATCGCGCTCGCCTCTGAAGAGATCCAGCGTGGTCAGGATGTCCTGGTAATGACGAGTAGGAAACTCATTGTTGGCCAAGATGCGGTTGAGAGCTTGGATATCGGGTCGACAGTTGCCAAAGCGTTGGTTTCATTCCTGCAGCAACTTGACCAAAAACCGCGGTATATCATCGCGAAGGGAGGCATAACATCGTCCGACATGGCGACCAAGGGCTTGAGGATGAAACGAGCTATGATTCTGGGTCAAGCTGCACCGGGCGTTCCCATCTGGCGATGCGATGAGGCTACCTCAAAATGGCCAGGATTGACTTATGTTGTGTTCCCAGGTAACGTGGGTTCAAATGAAGGGCTGTATGAGGTTGTTAGCCAGTGGAGGAGGAATGATGAGGAGAATTAATTTACATGGCCTGCCGTATGGTCGCTTAAGGTGACGACAAGACAGAACTCCCTCTGTTCAGGGTGCAAGTTTGTTCATCAACAACTACCAGACTCAACTTGCGTTACTTCATGCAAGTGAAGAACATGCTTCTTGTACCAGGGCCAAAAGACCTCGACTGACCACCTCCCGAGCCTCCGCAGCCCAGCCATGATCTGGAAGACGCCGACCAAAGTCATAGTGGTTCCGAACTGGTGGCTCGACCATAGTGTCTATAAAAATCAGTTAACAGGCATATGCTCTCGCCAACGGAGCTGTACTTACCGTCTTATTGTCCTTGCGAGTTGTCGCAACAAACTTCCACTCATGCCCTTGTACAATAACTCCTGGCAGAAACGCCAGGTTGTCGACCGCCCCTCCGGCCTGCGCCTCGAGAAACGACCATTGCGCGGCCTGCCGGGCTGCCATCTGGACATCTGCCCTTCTGCCATCCCCGCCGTGCCTCTTAGTCTCGATGCTGACGGAAATGGGGTGCGACGCCAGGGGCGTGAAACTCGTGTGGTTGACTGAACCTGTCGTTTCTTCGAGTTTGGCGATCGCATCAATCGTACAGGGGTCTTCCGCGCCTGCGTCCAGGTAGAGAACGTAGTCAGCCTTGGTGGCCGGGATGGGAAAGTAGTGGAAGCGTGAGCTGACTGATGCCGTCATACTGTTCTTGTTAGTGATTGCAAGTCGAAAAGTCTCGTATGCCTGGGATACGCACCACGGAGAAAAGTCAACCAGCTGGGTTTCATTTGGGTCTCCATCGTTGAACACGGCGTCAAGCAAGGGGATATGCACCAAGTTGTTCCACCCTGCCTCATCGTATTGCAATTGATGACATTGACCAGCTCGTTTAACAAGCTTCCTGGCCGTGAGAATGAGTCTTGAGGCCGACGCCATGTCCATAGGCGGCAGGCCATCCGTGGCCAAGCTATAGTAGGCATCGTTACGAAGCCATCGGAGGGACCGGTCATCGACGGACTGCTTCCCAATCTCGCTCTACCTAGTGTGAGGATATATAAAAAAACTACGAGATCAGAGTACTCGCCTTGAGAATATCAGGGATGATGCACCTCGCTGTCGAGAAATCGTACATGTCATCCAGGAGATTTGCCAAGTCAGAAGGCATATCCCGATTATCCGGGTCCATGGTCACAGAATCAAGACGGTGGTTGTTGCTATATCCTTGGACTGGGAAGGCCCTCGTCGGGGAGCTCCGTCCCGAAGTTTGGCTGGCATTACTCTGCGAATACAAACTGGGAGTGTTCTTAAAGATTGTGGTGCTGGAGGCTGCCTTTGCTGGCCGGGGCGTCTCGTTGGCATCAAAAGGCTCATCGTTTTTTTGGTCATCTAGACGAAGCTCCTTTCGCTTCGGTGAGTTATCTGGTGTTCTCGGATTGTTTTGGTCTATTGAAACCTGTATCCAAGCCTTTGAGTCGCCGGAAGAAGGCGACGGTGAGATGAGATAGCTAATCTTACGCCTCTTTGTTGACCTCCCTTGCTCGTCATGCGAGGGTGCAACAACCGATGGAGGGGACGGCAAATAACGAACAATTTGATTCAGCCAGTTCTCGATAAATTCATCAACCTGAAATGATATTTTGCCCTGCTGGCCGATAATACTAACAATTCATCGACGCCAGAGTTGGGCGCTTAGTAGCGCGTTGCGCGTTGTGATGACTGGTCGGCGGGGTGATGAGGCGGGATCGGTATATAGATCTTCCGATTCTCTTATCTCTTATCTTATCGGGCTTGTGCTTCGGGTCCACCAATTAAAGACCACCAACCACATGGTGGAACCCTACCCTGAAGTTGTCCGAATCCCCTCATGCGATTGAGAAAATAAATATGTCCTCATGGATGAATTGATTGATGGTCAAAGAGCCAGTTATATTAGAAGTTCTAACAAAACTATTTATCTAATATGGCCGGGGTGCCGTTATTGTTTAATACTCCACCCAGCCGAACCATAAGAGATGCTAAGAGACAATTGTAATATCACGATAACGTTGAACCCCAACGCTCAAAATGAACTGCTCTCCTGTGAGCGGTATGTTCTCTAGGTCGAATGAGATATGTAACTACGATCAGGTATATTAACAATCATGCAGCGGGTTAAGTATCGTTGCTGTGACTGATCTGCACAAATCTACTTGTCCATTCTCGACTGGATCCACGAGATCGCTCACACTCTTGAGCTCATGCGCCTCAACGGTGGCTGGGTGAGGCTAGTCTAGATTTCAAGTGGTAAATGTCCTGGATGCACAAAATTGAACCACTCTTGACCTGAATCATCATGGAATCATTATACGTTATACCAAAATACATGGTGAAATTTGAGTATAGACGCGGTGATGAATTGCGGCCAAGATGTCTTGTAAGCCTCTTCTTTTCTTCATCTATGAGTAACCGAAACCAGTGAAACTGCCGTGAGACGGTCTATGGTATGGAAAATTCTCCCACCACCCCCTCCTACCGCTACATACTGGTGGTTTTGAGAGGTCGAGGGGCGTCTCATCAAGACGCTTTACTCTCTCCTCGGAGACCAAAAACGCTCTGTGTCATGGCCGAAAAGCGCTCCTGTAGCTGCATTATGCCGCCTCATCTCTCATGGTTCAACGAGCTTGGTCAAAGAAGCCCAGGACCGCAACGTATCCCTTTCCAGCGAACAATTCAGCTGCCACGCCGGCAAGTGACTTGGGGGTCGTGACAGGGCAATTTTTTCTATAGCCATCGTCAGGAGACTGCGGGGTAATGTTAGGCGCGGAAAACGAAACCCGTAGCTTCAAATGTGTGTTGGTAATGGAAGGGTGAGGCACATTCGCCCCAAGGTGGTGTCGGCAGTCAAGTGATTGAGCAGACCAGTGTTTGGCTGGTATAGCACTGCATGAAGACAAGCTAACAAAATATTCACTCTACCATCCCAGTTGCCCTCTGAAAACTAGTGGTCGGTCCACGAACCAGCCCCTGGTTTTGAACGAGACAGGCATACACACGCGCAAGGCCTTCAGGAATGATTTCAACAGCTACAACACAAGGTGCATGATCCAGCGATTTGTTGAAACGAATCATTTGAAAACATCAAGAACTTCAAAATCTTTGAGGGACGCTGGAGGTGAGGCAACCAGATAACCGGCTGTCTTGGAGTTCAGGGGTTACAGCGCGGTGGCATCCCAGCCGCTCTCTTTCAGGTCGAAACGCCCACAGACTAGTGCTTCTAGCCTCCCAAGCTGACTGTTGCGGTCCCATCGAGAACAATGACATCTTACCGCCATTCATAATAAGCTTAATTATCGATCCGTGGCTGGCTGGTATATCGCTTGGGTCAGCTTCAGTGGTGCCATCACATCGTCCTCCTCTTGGCTGGTCCCCAACCATGGTCCAGACTCCCAAACAGTGAGCTGTTCAATCTAGAAATAGCGCCTTGGTATTGTTGGCAGTGAGTCGGTTGGTTACTGTGAAAATATTTCAGGATCTGCAGCGGCTAACCTCATTCAGGCACGCTGGTGAGACAAGGAAGATACCTATCTCCCACTGGCTATCAGGGTCAGCACCCCTTTCACTCGCAGGCTAGTCAAAATGGGTCATTCATCGGGTCTTGGTTTCCGACTGAGCAGATCTGAGTGAGAACCGTGATGAGGGCGACTTTCCAACTCTCCGCCAGGCTCATTGTTACAAGGGCGCCTTGTCGTCTGTTTAACATCAGGCGACTCTTTCGGGTCATTTCTCGACAGCACTAGCTCACAGGGCTTGCATAATTAGCTCTCCTCGCTTCCACCTTTCAACGCTTGTTGGATCAAGCACGAGGAATCAAACGGGGTATCGGCCGGGACGTCGGTGGTCGGCCGGGGGGTATCGCCTTAGCCCCTGCGGCTGAATACGCTTATTGCCTGCCAAGCTCACTGAAAAGTGATCTGTCAAGGCTGGCTGAAGGCGCAGTTCCCAATCACAGCGCCCACGAGGGGAATCAGATTCTGCAAGAGGCCTGGCTTCGCTAAGCGAGCCACTCACCTCTGTGATCTCGTACTTGGCGCATGGTTTCTTATCAGTGTGCCAAGACCAGCCAAGGGGTCATCAAAGTCAATCGAGCCCCCCCCCTTCCGGCTCTTCCGACGGCTTTAAGAGTACACAACGAGGTTGACTGCGGAATCAAACTGCGGAAATATGCGCTGACGTGTCGGGGTTTTGATTGAAACTATTGAATTAATATATCAATAGTTTACGCCTCACCTGGCTTGGACAGTTGTTGTCGTTCGGCCATGCCTCTATTCGCCAAGCATGGAGAGTCTGGATGCTTCGAAGCCAACATCATGGAGTGATGGAGGAACAGTATATAAACCAAGGTAAATGTCTTGTTTAATCGGACATCAGCACTCACACAGCAACATCTTCATCCGGCAAGACACGAGCTTCAATATCAACTATCCTCCCAACCCAGCTCATCACCATGCGTTCTTTCATCCCCCTCGCCGCCGCTCTGGCTACCGTCTCCAACGCCCTCCCCTGCGTCGCCGAGTCCTGCCAGCTCAACGAGATCCCCTCCACTGTTGTCTGCGGCGGAAACGGCTATGTGTCCGCCACCGACACCCCGTGGTACAAGAAGTCCCAGGATGAGGGCACCATCGAGAACTGCATTGCGGCCTGCACGGGCGGATGCAAGGCTGTCAGCTTTGACACCCAGTACAAGACTTGCTACTTCTACTTTTCAGAGGTCAGCAAGATGAAGCTGTACGGAAAGTCGACTTTCAACTACTTCGACCGCGCTTGCACCTTTGAGACCACCGCCGAGAGCGTCTGTGGTGGCAACGGCTACGTCTCCGCCACGAATACCCCGTGGTACAAGAAGTCCCAGGAGGAGGGTACCATGGGAAAATGCCTTGCGGCCTGCACAGGCGGATGCAAGGCTGTCAGCTTCGACACCCAGTACAAGACCTGCTACTTCTACTTTTCCGAGGTTACCAAGATGAAGCTCTACGGAAAGTCCAGCTTCCACTACTTTGATCGAGCTTGCAAGTATGAGAACCTTGACCATACCGTCTGCGGCCAGCGCGGCTCGGTCACCGAGGTGGAGGCTCTTGATTCCAAGGTCATCTCCTCCGGAGTCAAGGATGAGTGTCTTGCCTACTGCCACAGCGATCCTAGCTGCGAGTCTGTCCGCTATACCCCGGGCGACAAGACGTGCTACAAGTACGACGTCGCGGTCGCGGATGCTGGTATCGCTTTGATCGCCGAGGGCACCAGCTTGTGGTACGACGAGGACTGCTACAAGTGCACTGCCACCATTGAACCCGCCCGCAAGGCCTAAACAAACGGCGGGAAAGTCGCCGCAGGTCTGGTCTTGTCTGTCAGATGAGTGTCGGTCTTGGCATAATTGCTTGTGCTGCAAGCTACGGCCCCTTTTGTGATAGTGCTGGGTACTGGAGTCCGGACTCTTTTGATAACTCGCCGTTTGGATTCTATTCTTCTGTAGTATATCATAAAAGATTTGACTTTGGCTCTGTGCTTAATGTGTTCTAATGAATCGTGATTCATAATATCTACAATGTGCCGCTTGATATTGTAGCCTTTGCTTTCTCCGAGACGTCATAACCTCTAATAACCATCATGTCCCGTTAGTAGATAACGATAACAAAGGCCTTCAGGGGGGGCCTGGAGACCGGCCCGGCTCCCCGTGTTTAGTGTTATTTCTCAGAGTTGCGCTGAAGTCACCGCCCCTGGCCTTATTGACTCAGTTAGATCATACACGGAAATAGGCCGGGCTATCCTCCGTCGACCCCTGAAGCCTCCTGCTTTGTCTTCAATGCCTTCATACTAGGTACGTGGTACATCCACAACTTCTTTGGTTGACTCGGTTTCTACCTGCTGGCCAAGTCCCTAAAGGTAGTCGCAGGGCTGGCCTCTACCGCTGCCCCGCCTGAGGCGCCTCCCTCTGCATGGCAGCTCGCTAAGCGGGAGTGGCAACAGTGGCTGGCTCGGGAATCAACTGGTCACGATCGAGGCTTGACCAGGGGGCAAAGAATCCCGCCCACTTTGGCTGATTTGCTGAGTCGATGAGGTACCTCGGCCCACAAGTTGTGAGAACCTCCTCCATAGCACACTCCTAACTCTTTCAGAGTTGATGGGCAGGCCAATACTTGTTCAATAGAATATGATGTTTTCATTTAAAGCTATCACTGAGTTCAAAGTTCACGTTGTACAGCAGCCGCATGGCTTGCATTAAGCGCAAGCAAGCGAAAACTCAACGAACCTTTGTCGGTGAAAAGCCAGACCCAGCCCGCATCTTGGAGTTCTTAAAGCTTTGCCCTCCCCATGCTTGCTTCCACCCGATAACTTTACCTTCTTCAACCTCACAACATTTCAACGACCGCACGCACCTCTTCCGTCGAGATGTTGGAACCAGAGCATTGGCGCTAGCATTAACAGCAACAGCGACTGGCTATTAAAGAGAGGGCCTCATGCGGAGCTCTTGCGGCCAGGATCAACTCCTCCACGATCCAGAAAATGCACCATTTTGTTCGGCCTGGCCCTGCCGGGTCTCGCCTTTCCGACCCCATCGATACCGACATGAGAAAGTTGGATATCAAGGACAAGTGGTCTACGATGCGCGACTGTGAGAGGACGGTCGAGGGGGAGACCAAGGCAATGACTGCTAAGGAGGAGGCTGCCAAGGCGAAGGCTGCCGAGGAGCAAGAGGCCAAAGAGAGAGTGGCTGCAGATCTCATCGTTCGGAAGTTGGCCTGGGAATCATTTCAACGCATCTGCGCTCAAGGCCCAGAGGTAATGGAGGAGCATTTTCCGGAATTGTGTAAGTATTTGTGAGAAGACCTATGATGCCGAAGTCAATGCTAATCAAGAAAATAGACCGCGTCCCTCTTGTCAAAACCCCAGCAGATGTCGCCATGGAGCAGATGAGAGATGAGTTTGGTTCGGATTGAGAAGGATTTGGTCTGGCTGGACACGAATTGCCAGTACTAGGGGTCACATTCAACTGTATCAGAGCTGCTGGTTAGCTACAACTCTCTTTAGAAGCTGGTTTACCTGCTGTCAGCGATGGTCTTCGTCGCGACTTGGAGCTTTTTTGAAGACGGATCGGTTATCACTATCTAGCCCAGGAACGACCGGGGCCATTACACATGAAGTATCACGATTATGCACATCCCGTCAGGTCATCGGCACTAAAACCGTGAGCTAGTTTGTTAGGTATAGACATGTGAGACGCTGGTAAAGAGACTGGAAAGAGTGTATGGGCCTAGATAGACTATCGGCAGTAGTAGGACCGTCATTTCTAGACATGAAGTGTAAGGAGAAGATAAATCCTACTTGATCTAACTGAACGGCTTTCTACATCATTATGAGGCCACCAGATAGCAAGCAATGACACAAGGATTGCCCCTAGCACCAAGCAATTTCCAGTCTCCAACATGGCTCCTTCATTCTTGGAGCTGGACGTAGCCTTGCCCTTACTCTCTGTAGAGCTTTCAGTGGGGATTGTAGTAGACTGGCTCCCAATGGAATCTCCTTTGGTACCAGAACCGGCTTTATCAGCACCGGCTTTGATGGTATAAACAACACCATCACCTCCATTGGTGTATGTGAATATTTGGCCGCTTGCTGGGGCCGTGACTGTGCCTGGTCCGTTACTCAAGGTCGCTGTCCCGGTTTTGATCGAATCATCGGGCTTGTAAAAGGTGCTAACGCCTTCTAGCGAGAACGAGAGCTCGGAACGACAATCGTAGGTATCCATGTACTTTCCGCACGTATCGAATTGGACGTTTAATTGTGATTCAAGCTTGGTGAGTCCGGCGAACCTGGGGTCGGTGTTAGGACAGATCTCAACAATACTAGCGAGCGTTAGTAGTGTTTGAAACTCGGTGTGAATTCGTGCTTGCCTCGAAAGAGCGCCACTGATTTCACAACAGGAGCAGCCTTGCATTCGCTGCAGGTTGCTTCCCGGATCGCTGGTATCGGAATTGTCTGAACATGCTTCCGTCTGTTGAATGCCGTCTTGAACGGCGAGATAAACCTTGCCAAGATTGCATGAACATGAGTTGGGGGCGCGATTCGGAGCGGGAAAGTATGGGATAGGGAGTTTTGCGATTGGACAGTTCTGGAGATAAGAGACGATGTACTCCTGATAGTCGCATTCCCAGACTTTATTCCAACAGAAAGCCGCGTAGCAATTGTAGTTGTTGACATAGTCTTGACATCCACAGGCGAGTATTTCCTTTTGGCTGTCGTCTCGATGAGCTTGATTGATGCAGCTTGTTGTCGTCTTGTTTGCACTCCCTTCCTTGGCAACTCTCGAATCCTGCTGCGTCAGCACAACCCGTGCTCTTGAGGCTCACATCTGCAGCCGTGGCTAGTACAGCTAAGCTGACGAGCAAAAGGTGATGTGTTTGTCTCATGTTGGCGAAGTCAAATGGGGAAGAGGTGATGAAACGGGGAACGAGACTCACCACTGAGCATGTGTTCTGTTGTAAGTAATATAACTGAACGGTGCGGCTGAGCTTTAGGTGGTCAACTAGGCTGGTGATGGAGGTTCAAGGATCAAGCACATCAACGGCCCTCGAAGCCTCACTAGATTTGGTTACCTTTACCACATCTCATTGCGTCACCTGAAGCCGGCAATTATCCCTACTGGTTTCAGGGCCGCAAATGAAGCTCGAGAGTTGTCGTATTGAAAACCTCGGGGCCGAGATATACGGCATCTGCCTCGTTGGAATTGAAGGCGCAGGACGCTAATGCGTCTTAGTCCCGTCAGCTCATATTGGGCTCTATAACAGCCGTGCCGCAATTCCGGGCGGACAGGTATGCGGAATTGAATCCGAACCGACGATCCATAGCTCTAGCTGAGCCTCTAATTGCTAAAGTACTTTCTGGGTTTAAAGGACAGAAAAAAAGAGGTTGATGTGGATGAAGAGGTCGAGTTGGTGATTGAGGTGGATGTCGGGGAGGAAGAGAACAGTGACAATTCCAAGGATTGACTGAAGAGGTAGACCGGCCGACGTTTTAAGTCTGGGAACAAGAGCAATTCATATCCATCATTCAGCCCTACTAACCCAGAGAGCTTCTCAGCCCATCACATGGGTGACCAAGGCAAGACACTGAGCAGGAGTATCGGCTCATCTACAGTATCTCGCCGCGTGGTGACGAGACAAGATGGCCATGTCTCGATACTGTCGACAGCCTGGATATGACGGGATTTGACTTTATACGGCCAGTCATAGGCATTTTCGCAGTGGCTAAGGGAGAAGGAGTTGATTTAGAATTTGTGGCTGGAGATATCTAAGATTTGGTGGTTGCTAAATAGAAATTCATGTGGTTAGTTGATGAACGTTAAGTACTACTGCTTAAGCATATAGCTACGGTTAGTTAATAAGGGTTGACAGTCTAGAAAAACGTCTATTGGACTAGACCCTATGCGATAGTGGCAGGCGCTCTCGTCAATCGTCCGACGTGGGGAGCAATTCCCACTCTTCGGGCCCACCTGTGAAGAGGAGGCTTGGGAGTAAATACTCGGAATGGGAGTGGAGGGAATTTTAGTCACAGGCAACTGGTGTCAGGCCAGACTAGACTACATAACCAGCTGGAAGGCAAATCACAGTCCATAACAACATCAATCTCTTTCCACTCTACAGAACTTCCATGAGAGTCTTCAAAGCAACTATCATGTCTCAAGCAAAAGTCGCACTCGTCACAGCTGCCAGCAGTGGGCTCGGTGCCGCCATTGCCCGCATGTTAGCCGTCGATCTCGGCATGAATGTGGTTATCAACTTCAACAGCAATGCATCGCGGGCAGAACACCTTGCTAAAAGCATACAAGACGAACTCGATGCAACGCACATCAAAGGCCAAGTATCAATTCAAACAATACAAGCGGACATGTGTGACAAATCTCAAGTCAAATCTCTCGTCACAGATGCAGCCGCCAGATTTGGAGGTCGTCTAGACATCGTCATCTCTAACGTTGGATGGACTCGCATGCGTAACTTCTCAGACTTGGAGGACAACATTGACGAGGACGATTGGGACCGCTGCTTCACTGCCAACGTGAAAAGCCATTTATGGCTCTTCCATGCGGCGAAGAAGTATCTCGAAGAAAGCAACTTGCGAGACCCTGGGGCTGCGGCGTTTGTAAGCACAGCCAGTTTGGCAGGAGTCAAACCCAGCGGGAGCAGTGTGGTAATTTCCCCCCAGTTCTCAATTGATAGATGATGGATGGCTGATTTCTCCTGTTACACTTTCGTAGCCTTACGCAGTCACGAAATCGGCACAGATTCACCTTGGCAGGTGTCTCGCTACCTTGGCAGCTCCGACTATCAGAGTCAACACCATATCTCCTGGAATTCTACTCACGGTCAGTTCGTTCACGTTGCAACTGATAGACACTATTACTTATTTATCTAGGAATGGGGCCTTTCATTCCCACCTGAACGGCTTGAACTTGCTCGGAAATCCAACAAGCTGGATCGATTTGCTACAGTAGAGGATGTTGTACAGCAAGTTAGGGTCTTTGTGGCGTCCAAGTCGGTGACTGGTCAGAATGCCATTATTGATGCAGGTTTCACTCTTTGACGAGCACAGAAATAACGTTATGGATGGAGGTCATTGATTGCAGGGTGTTGAAGACGCAGTCGAAATCGAAGACAGGATAAGCGTTAAGCGTAGACGAAGAGGAAAACTGGCTTGTTTAAACATGGTTGCCATTATCCCATTGAAGGTTACATTTGGAATTGAAGATTTGATAAGGTTTGGTCTTATACAGCGCTGAGTTGTTGAGATGTTGATGTGTGATAACTGTCTTTTTTGGTGTCATGGCTGGTCACTTAACAATCACAACGAGTATACAAATCGCCGAACCATCAAATCAGGTATGTAGTTGACGGCCACTGTATTTTGGTCTGAATTGAAAGGGGTTTCACAATAGCTGCTGCCCAATAGCTGTCTACATCTCGAGACACACCATCTTCTCACTGCAAGGCAGGATATTGTCATGCAGGTCGACATGTGTGTAGTTCCTCCTCTGTTACTGCTCCTTACAGCCATTATCGAATCTCACTGCCGAAGTCACTGGATGAAACTGGGTTGACGAGTGGCCCACTGGTGCTGGTGCAGCGGAGGAGGGCCGCCCACATTTCCGATCCCCTCCCCCTCACAGCCGACCAGGCCGCACATAGCTACTGTAGCGCTCTGGTAGACCTGAGCGACACAGCGACGGGTCGACAAGATACAGGCAGGCCTGAAGTTAATGAGAATAGGCAATAACAATAAAAGAAGACAATCCTGTATCCTTGTCCATACAATAACGTCCTGAAAATTCACAAGTACTCCCTAATCTAGCTAGTTACCTTCTTGTCACGCCAAATCCATCATGACCCGTACACACCTTAAACGACCCGCTGCTTCTGGAGCATCCAGTGCCAAAACAAACGGATCACCGGTTGATGTAGCGGGAATAGTGAAAGGAGTGATCGACACTATTCGTCAGCAGGGCGATGGCGCTGTTCGTCGATACAGCGAGCAGTTCGACAAATGGTCTCCTGTCAGCTTCGAGCTATCCAAGGAGGATATCGAGCAAGTCATGGCCGAGCTCCCGGAGCAGGTGATCCAAGATATCAAAACGGTTCAGGCAAATGTGCGGAAGTTTGCCGAGGCCCAGAAAGACTCACTGAAGGAGTTTGAACTGGAAATGGCCCCAGGCGTCATTCTGGGCCAAAAGAATAATCCAATTGACTCAGTCGGCGCGTAAGTTCCCTTGGCCGCCCAGTCGCTCATCAAGGTTCATTGGGGCTGACTGTTGATGCAGATATATCCCGGGCGGGCGGTATCCATTGCTCGCTTCTGCGCATATGACCATCCTAACAGCCAAGGTAGCTGGTGTGAGGAACGTCGTAGCCTGTACGCCCCCGGCCGCAGGCAAACTTCCTCTGGCAACAGTCGCTGCCATGCATCTCGCAGGAGCAGACCAGATCTTCATTCTTGGGGGCATTCAGGCTATCGCGGCCATGGCCGTCGGAACTGAGACAATCCCAAAAGTGGACTTTATCGCAGGCCCAGGGAATGCCTTTGTTGCTGAAGCCAAGAGGCAGTTGTTTGGCGAGATTGGCATCGACCTCTTCGCTGGGCCAACTGAGGTGTTGATTGTCGCTGACGAGACGGCTGATCCGTACATGGTTGCTACGGATCTCCTCAGTCAAGCCGAGCATGGACCGGACACGCCAGCTGTTCTGATAACTACCTCGGAGGATCTAGCCAAGCGTACTATGGAGTACTGCGACCAGCAGTTGGCAACTTTGAAGACAGCAGCGGTGGCCAGTGTTTCATGGCAGAACTTTGGTGAAGTGATTGTAACTGACACCATCGACGAGGCTTATCAAGTTGCCGATGAGTTCGCCTCAGAGCATGTCCAAATCCTCACAGCAAACCCCCGAGACGCACTTACCAAGATGCAGCACTATGGCGCTCTTTTTCTCGGACCTATGACTTGCGTCTCGTTCGGGGACAAGGTGAGCAAACACCCCTGCACTCTTCAACTACTCTCTCATCATACTAATGTCTTTCGGGTAGTGCATCGGAACCAACCATGTTCTGCCTACTAAGCATGCTGCTAGGTACACTGGAGGGCTATGGGTGGGCAAGTTTCTCCGTACCGTCACCTATCAGGAGGTCACCTCTGCCGAAGAGAGTGGCAAACTTGGCCGCCTTTGCGGCAGGGCTGCTAGAGTTGAGCTTTTTGAAGGTCATGCGAGATCGGGGGATATCCGCGCAAGCCTGTACTTAAAGGACAAGTTTGACTGGGTCAAACTATAGAAAGGTTTGGCTTAATGAATAATAGGGATTCCGTTTTAGAAGGAGAATTCATTCAATACATCACTATATGCCATTTCATCTCTGTTTGCTCATGATTATGTTGCCACAAAAAGCCATTGACATCAGCCTCTCCCAAGTTGTGAATGCCGTTAAAGTATCACCCACTCCCGGGCTTTTACCAAAGTTGCAAGATATCATCCAAATGTCTCAAGAAGTGCACGGAAAAGGTGCATCGTTGTTCCCATATTTTTCTTAATATCCCGAATAATTGTTGTAGGGGAGAGAACGTCGACGGGCAGTCTCCCATGTACCCCCACGAAGCTTGCCTACAGTCCCTATTGCAACTTGCCTTGAAGTTCGGGCTAGGTGTCGAGCTAGTGTTCTTCCGCTAACACTCGTAAGCCCTGCGTTCGGAACCGTGTCTCGCCCGCCTCGGAATGTGGACTCGTTGCGGCGGGGTTAGGGACTGATAGCCGATGGTGGGCAAGCCTCGACTGCCCATCGGCCCCTGGGAACCACCCGGAATTGTCCATCTCCTATACCATTAGGGAAGTATTTGAGCGACATCTGGATCTGGGTTGGAAGCACTCTGGCCATACACATCAATTACCCCTTTTGGATCAAAGTCTTCAAACACAATGGCCTCATCAGACAATACACGCAAGGATATCAGACCAATCCAACGGTTCATCACCACGCACACACCCGATGGCAAAACTACATTTTCCAATTCCATATCGGAAGAGGCTCCTTTTCAGACTCTTCCTGACAACGTCGACTTTGCACTTTGCTACGCCACGGACCAGTTTCCCGTCGTGCTAGAAAATGGCCGAGACATCGACACCTACCAGCATTATACACAAAACCTACCTGGCATAACCATCCCATCGGGTACTGTCTTGAGAGTAGTAGACATGCCCCCAGGTGCATTGTCTCCGATGCATCGCACTATTAGCCTGGATTTTGGAACCGTCCTGGAAGGCGAAGTCGACTTGATTCTGGACTCTGGGGAAAAGCGAACGATGAGAAGGGGCGATATTTCTATCCAGAGAGGAACAAATCACGCTTGGAAGAATAGGAGTGATACGTCGTGGGCAAGGATGTTGTATGTTTTACAACCAGCTGAGCGTCTGGTAATTGGGGGCAAGGAAATGACGGACAATTCGACCGACACAATTCCGGGGTATGGTGAAGACTGAAACTCAGAGGAAAGCCAGCATAGCTAGATAGATAGGAAATCTGTTTCTCGATCCCAAGCTGTCTCTCCTGCTTATCATGGAGGCTTTGTTGCTGGCGAATCGTCCCTGATCATCCAGGCTTACAATCAAGTCTTTGGAAATAATTAGCTGTGTTTGAGTCAACTATATAGAAAAGTCATCTGTCGTCTCCAGCTAGGTACAGTAAAGTTGTCTTTAGCAAACAGACACAAGCGCCAGCCATCAATGTTCCCCTCCAAGCTCATAAACAAACATGTCATGTCTCCACCTGCCTACGGTATGTTTCCAAAGCCTATGGGCGACCTACAATTAAAAATATTTCATCAGCATGGTACTTCACTAACCCCATTCACATGGATAAGCTTACAGTTATGATGCGGAGCCCGAAGAACATGGTGTTTATGAATCCTTGCTCGAATCTGTTGTTATAGACCATCCTCTCTAATGGATCGAGCCCATAATTTACAGGCCGATGTGGAGGCACTCGGCGGTGATCCGTTGGCCATTCACGTGGGTTTACCGAGAGCTCAGTTGTACCGGTGATAGTATGGACACTGGCTGGCTCAGCCGGAGACAGGTGGATCTCATAATCAGCGAGAACCGTACTCAAAGTACGAGTTGAAGCTGTTGTTGTTGTTGTGGTTGAGGTTGACATGAGGGAAACAATGGACAAGGCAGTCAATTGCTGGCGTCAAAAACATGAAGCAGTGGCCTGCGAGATTTCATTCTTGGTCAACGTACTGTAGTCACTTCATTTCATGTGCACTGACTTTGCGGGCCCGTGGACATCCGACTTCTCGGCTTGTGGAGGGGGTGCAACCGACCGACTGTCCGACTAGTCACACATCGAGCCTCCCCACTTCATTTCCATTATCAGTGCCCAGCTAGACCTGAAGCACTGCAGAGGATGCTAGAGATTGCTCACACTCACTGAACCAACCTTGCAGCCATGTCCCACAGCACTCAAGACGCCGTCGCCAGGCTTCAAGACACCGTAGCTGATGGGAGATTGACCAACTCTTTATACCGCCAACAGCAACTAGCGAAACTTCAATCGTTGCTTATCAAGAGGGAGAGTGATTTTGTCAATGCTCTGACGACCGACTTTCGTGTTACAAGAAAGGAGGCATTTGTTGAGCTCTTCCTGACGGTTTCGGCCATCAAGTCCTATCTCGACCAGACATTACCACAGAAAGAGCTTCACATTGAATATTCTGTCTCCCGCGGTCAAGATGCTTCGCAAATCCGGCAACGCATCGGTATTGCTATTATTGAGCCCCAGGCCCATTCATTTCTTTTCTCGACCCTGTCGCCGCTTTGTGCCGCTGTGGCATCCGGTAACGCTGTCTTGCTCGTGGTGAGAATAATCAAAGTATCAATAACTGCATAAACGACTAATTGAGTATCATAGATGAAGCAGAATTTACGCGTTATGTCCCGTTTGCTTGGGGACCTACTGAGAGAAGCTCTTGACCCGGGAATTGTCGAGATTGTTTCGTCTGAACCAGCTGAAATCCCGGCATCTATTCGTGTAAATCAGGCCAAGGACATCAGGTCACCAAATTCGCTAAGCTTCTCAAAAGAAGCTCTATCGGTTGCCATCGTCGACCGGACATCTTCTCTCGGAGATGCGGCGCAACTTCTATGGAAAGCCCGGACTTCATTTGGCGGTACTTCACCGTATGCCCCTGATATCATCTTTGTCAATGAATTTGCCAAGGACGAATTTATCGATCGGCTCTTGAAATGTGCGGCTGAACTTAAAGATGCCTATGATGAGTCGTGGAAAGGTCACCCGGAGAAGAGTAAGGTAACAGGCAGCGGTCTTGTTGGAGGATCGAAGTGTATCAGCTCTGGTGTATGGGGTCAGATAATAGACATCACCGACAGGTATGCATCTCGAGACAGGCCATGCTCTGCTGATTCTAACGTCAATTTATAGACATGTTCTCCCTGACTGTAGGAAACTTCAAGAACGCACCTTTCGACTCTATCCTTACCGCAGTCTTGAAGATGTGGTGGAGACTGTCAACAGCTTGTCCCAAGAGCCAAACCTTGCTACCTTTGCTTTTGGAGATGCCAAAAGCTGCAAATACATCTTGCAGTTTGTCGAAGCAGAGGTTGGCTTCGCAAACATCATCCCAATAGAGCTGTTGGGTAAGTGAACCCTCGGATGGCATGAGAACCCTTCATCAACGATGCTAACTCTTAAGTAGTTGGCCCTGCCGCACCGCGAGGGTTCTCAACAAATCTGTCAACGCGATTCTCTCTTGACATGTTTAGTGTCCCAAGGCCGCAATTCGCTCAGGCCACACCGCTCTCATCCACTTTGAATGCTCTGTTGAGAGAAACGACCTCGGTGAGAGACAAGGACAAGCTGTGGAACAGTTTAAGGCCCGAGAATAGGGGACCTCCCAAGCAGGATGTTGGATATTTCGAGAGAGGATTCCTTGTTGGTGCCTCTACTATAGTCTTACCTGTAGTATTGGGGACAGGGGCCGCGATGTTCTTTGCTACTAAGGCGTTGCTTCGACGGTATGGGCTGGGTTTGTAGGCGAGCATGAATCATGAGCAAGCAGCTGTATCATAGGTAGTTCCACTCCAGATTTGAGCAAATCTAAGGACATAGCCAAGCAGATAATGGGTCATTATGGTGATTTCGTCCTGACGAGACCAATCCAGTGGCGAAATCTGGAGTTGACTCTCTTGTCTCGGCACTGCCAAAGCCCATCGGCTTTGGCGGCCCACATACCGATGACCCTTCGGCGTGTGGGCATTTTGAGCTGTGTTTATGTTCATTCAATAAGGGCAATCCCTCACTTCCACCCAAAGAAAAGAGACTGAACCATTGCACCACCCCTGAAGGCACTAGCAACCATGTCTCTCACTCCTGTACACATATTTTCTCATGGCTCGACCATGATGCTTGGCGAAGAGTCCCGGTCGGCTGACTACTGGAAGCGATGCGGTGACGAGGCGTTGTCCCGTGGTATCAAAGGCGTTATCATCATGGTCAGTAATTCCAAATCTCCTCTGCTGAGGGGATACACCATCTTATCTAGGGCTTCAGACTGACAATGACAATAGGGCGCTCACTGGGCTGCTTCTCAACAGGACGCTATCGAGGTCAGCACCAATCCCAAGCCAGACAAGTCGCCTGTCGCCTATGTGCACCCAGACAAGTATAAGAACTACGTACTGAATCCGGACCTCTCGGGGGCAGAGAGCTGCATTACACAACTCCGGGAATCGGGGTTTAACGCCAATGCAAACCCCAACTTCAACTGGATTCATGACACGTATCTGATTCTTATTCGCATGTTCCCGAAGGCATGCCCCCCAACGACCATCATCTCTATGAACGCTTACTTTGACCCGCATTATCACATGCGAGTTGGTCTCGCCTTGAGACCACTGCGAGAAAAGGGTTACCTACTGATCGGTTCAGGAGGTGCTGTGCACAATCTCTTCAGAAATGTCTGGGACCCTATGATCCTCTACGGAGATAACTTTGCTCAACCCACGCCACCGGAACCTTGGGCTCTTGAATTTAGGCAGAGTGTGGAAGATGCGATCCGCGGGGGAGGAGGGCCAAGGCTTAGGAAGGCCATCACGAGATTGATGAAACATCCTCTGTATAGGGAGGCTCACGCGACGGATGACCACTTCATGCCGATTTGTTTTGCGGCTGGTGCTGCAGGAGCCAGAGATGATGAAGGGGCGCCGGCCGAGTTTGGAGCTGAAGATTGGGAATTGACCAATATGTGCAACAGCCAGTATACGATTGGGGCTTGGAGAGAGTTGACTGTTTAAGCAGATATGTTCTTGATAGTTGCCGGTTATTTGCTTGTCTTATTCCCTTTATGTCCAAAAGTCTGTGTTCCTGATTGTAGATCACGTTCTGAATTTGCACCAGTGCTGATCTTGACATGAGCGCATTTAGAAGCCTTTAAATATCCATTGCAATGAGTCCAATATTGAAGCTACTTACTACCACACATCAAATACCATGATCCTTGAGGGGTGGTCAGTGGTTCGCCCGCCCTTTCTATGCAAGTCCAAATCAATCTTAGCCAAGTATTGTACCCTAATTCCCTACATCTACTCTTTTGGGGGGATAACCGGTAGAATGACATAGTTGACCAGGTTGGGTCCGAAACAAATATGATTCATGCCTTGAAACTTGCTAGGAGCCCTGGCGATGTTGAAGATGGTCAGTCTACTTGGTCCGAACTGCAATGGCTTAAAGATCAGGGGTTAAATCACTCACCTATCAGTCTCATCATCGTGCTTGAAAATGCCACAGCCCTGAGTATCACCACTGGCGACCTCAAGAACAAGTCTTGCGCCAGGCTCAAGTATCACATTCGTTGGCCACACCTCAACATCGACCTCGTAAAGCTCTCCAACAATCACAGGCTGCAAATCTGTGCTCAAATACTCTCTCCAAGGGAGGTAGTCTCGATGCTTGGGATGAGAGGTATTCACCCGGCGGAGACTGACTCTAAGCCAGCCTTTGGTGAGAGGAACTGGGTCACCGGCTGTTCCTGTGTAAAAGACTTCGTTGCCTTTCGGTGAGATGTGTCGGAGTGTAATGAACAGATCAATATCAGAGGGCGTATGACCCCCAGATAGTGCACTGGCACTGACGACGAGGTGGGCGACGATATTGCCCGTAATTTCGGTCTCACGCTCGAATGGTTCCGTTGTGAACTGAACGAGCTGCGGGTTCTCCAAGGTTCCCAACGCTTCGTATGACAATTTAACCCGCCTTTCGCTTGCGGCATTGACAACCTCGAGATCCGGTGTGAGCGTCTTGTTTGGTGTCAAATACCACTTCTTCCACTCTGTCCGACTGATAGGCCATTCATTCTCCGTGCGGCGTGGGTAGGTTCTCTCGGCAACTTCATCATTGAATCCGACATCGCCTTTACGCAAAACCATGTCCACGCGTGGCACTTTCCCAGTGGTCCAACCAGTCTCATCCTGTCCCTTAAGAAAGGCGTCTAAGAATGAACGCTGTATCTCGACCTCCTCTTTATAATAAAAGGGTAGATCATGTCGACCCGTGATGATCCGAAGCCACTTCTGTGAGGAACCAGCATGGCAGAATCCCTCAATGTTTCCGCGTAGATGGAGTAAAATGCCACCCCAGTTCGCGACGGATAAGAGAGGGACTTCGATATCACCCATATCGTACTCTTTAGACGCGTAATATTCATCATCTCGAAAGCGATAGAGACGGTTATCAATGGTCTGATCCTGACGGTTCTGGGCTCTCTCCTCGGCTGAGAGATTCCCTTCGATAGACTCTGGTGAGGACTTGGGTCGCTTTGGCCCCTGGCCACCAGTCTTTGCATCCAAAACGATTTCCTCATCTCGAGGCCTGCCGTACTGATTCGCCACAACTTGACGGTTCCACCAGAATTTGATGAAGTTGTTGGAGAGAATTCCTCCGTGGCGACACCGATCGCGATAATAATCCGACATTCCTTCCCAGGGGATGATAGCAGCGAGCCCCTTGGGCTTCCGTGCAGCCACACGCCATTGACTACCAGCATAGTAGCTGATGCCAAGTAGGCCTACTTTTCCGCTCGACCAAGGCTGCACGGCGCACCATTCGATCACCTCGAAGAAGGCATCGCTAGTTCCTCGAGACATGGTGTCAAGGAAGCCTCTCGACTGCCCGATTCCGCGCTCGTCGGCCCTGACTACTGCGTACCCTTGGCTGGTCCAGAAACCAGGGTCAGGTGTCTCCCACGCAGAATGGACCGACTTGTGCTCCGGGTTGACTTCATCGAATGATTTGGCATAGAAGCTGTTGTGAGTTAGTTGGGCTGGCGAGGAAACAATGGACTGAGCTAAAACATACTCTCCGTAGAACGTGTCTTTTCCGTAAGGGCCGTAAGTCACCAAGACTGGCACTTTTTCACCCTTCTCTGTAGACTTCGGGCGATAGATATTACATCTCACAAGCCCATCGCTTGACTGAAGCGTTATTGTTGCATTCTGCTCATACACATAAGGGAACGAATCGGCATCCACAGTATGTAGATCGTGGCGGATTTCTGTCGGCATCTTTGATGAACCTTGGAGCAAAGCGTCTACAGTGCGGAACTTGAAGCTGTGATGTGATTGTTGATGCTCAATGACTGTTTCAATTGAAATGGTATCTTATCTCTCAGTCTCTACGTCTCCCTATGCGTCTCATGCTACAAACTTGAGGATGTCCGGTCCGCTCGGCCCCTCCCCCGCATCCCCGGGCCATGTCCACCTGATGGAGGGGACGGGGCCGATGTGGAGAGACAAAACGCGACGTGCTCCATCCAGGTCAGACAATGTTTGTATCAAGTCGGGCGGTCGTCTCGGATGCTCGTCGCGGCCCGTCCAAGATTTCCGAGCAGCTGTTGAAGATTCTCGACCAGAGGCGGAAGAGCCTCACAGTGTGCAAAGTTGGCCCCCAAAATCCCAACAACATTGTCAACAATGGCTTCTTGGTCCATCAGTGAGATAGACTCGTCGTCGCCCTGTGAAGAATGCGGCTTGATCGAAACCGCCCCTGGTTTTCCGCGACTGATAAACCTCTGTATGGTCGGAGAGTCGGGCCCATTCAGACAGACAGCTGCGCTTGTTGGCTGCAATGATTGCTCCTTTTCGACACCATTGACTTGTGAAACCACCGCGTAAGCCCATAGGGCAAGGTTAGCTTGGTAAAGGGCAATGGTGTAGAATCCTCGAAGCCGGGCTGGTGCAAATTGCTCTGCTGCTCGCAGGACCTGGCCAGCATGCCAGATGGCCTTCCTTGCCTCCTCGCCGCTGGCCCAGTCCAAGAGCAAAGGTAGCGCATGGCGTGCGTCATTCTGGTCTCCCTTGCCTGCGAAGAGTTCAACCTCCTCAAATGGCATGTGCAGGTGCATCTGAACTAGCTCGTACAGTAACGTTGATGACGCATCATGTGAGAGTGTTTCCTCCTCCTCTGGCATGTTCAAGACAAAACATTTGAGAGTCTGTAATATCTCTTGGTGCCGAAGCTTGGATGCTGCATCAGAGTGTTTTGGCTTGCCCAGCACGGCATGTGTCTGAAGGCCTTGCCAAATCATGCCCCAGATCCCGCAGAGTATGATCAACCGACAGAAGGAGATGTCATACGTATCGTCAATCTCAGCTGACTCTCGAAGATATTCCAGCAAACTCAGCCTGTTTTCGTGACGTTCTTTTCTTAGATACTGGGTCTTCCACGCTTCCGCATTTGGGGCAAGCCACAAGTCTCTTGACTCAGGCATTGGCGTCTTGAACTCGGAAAAGGATAACAGCGGCTGGGTTGACATGCCGATACTGACTTGAGTGTCCATGATGAATGCGTAGTAGACCAGTCGGTTGGAGCTCTCTTGTTCAATCCAAGCTAGCCACTTCTTATGCAAGGCATTACCAACATCCTCCGCTACCGGAGGAGAGGCTGACTGATGAGCTCTACCAAATCTACCACCTCGTCGTAGCATCTACAATCCATTTAGTATTCAAGACCTGATAATTCGAGACATTGAAAGAAGAAATACCGTGTATGGCATCTGGCGTTGACTCTCTGCAATCTCCATCTTCCTCTTAAGACCGCTCCAGAGCCCCATCTCAATATCAAGGACAAAAGCCTGTAAAGCTCCCAGAGATCTCGTCAATGAGTTGGCTTGCTCAAACATTTTGGGTAGCGATACGCGCACCACCTCGTGAAGAGAGAATCCTAGTGAATGTAGGACCTTGGAGTCGGCAAATGTGGTTGCGATGTTGGCGAGAGCCAAGATGAACTCGGGGCCTTGCTCATTGGGTTCAAACGAGGGACCATGAATGAAAGAGTCGGGTTGGTTCCGATGATGAGTGAAGAAGCTCTGGATGAGCTTGGATAAAATCTCGGGAGAGGGAAATGCTCGTATTATGGCGAGTTTGCTCTCAGGCTTGCAAGCATTTAGCGTCAGCAGCAACATCTGGTCTCTGAGGCTGCTATGAAGCGGGCTAAATTGTTGAGAGGGGTTCTCATCGAGACCTGATAAGATGATGGGATCATGCGGGCTCTCCCCAAGGACTGAGAGAGCCTTGGTATTTGAGTTGATGTGATCCCGCTGAGTCGGCTCCCAAATGCCCAATGCTGATTCCTTGTAGGCTGCATGGCCTAGTGCTAGAGGTCGACCATCAGAGTCAAGTTTCTGAGGTTGTATGGGAACAACAACAGAAGATTTGGGTTCCAGCAGTATCCCATTATAATAGAATGACGGGCTGCACGGTAAATCTCCAAGGCCCATGGCAACATCGTCAAACCTCATGTCACTGTCAGCCCTAAAGTCTAACAGACCGTGAGATTGAAGCGGATCATATGCAGTATCGATGTTAGCCCAATCTATTTGGTCGATTGATCGGCCAGGATCCCCATGTGTCGGTGTCATGACGCCTCGTAAGAAGCTTGAAAAGTCATGCTCAAGAAAAGGCAGGTGATTAGGCTGCTCAAGTATGGATAACGGCTGTATTTGTTCTACTTGATCCCTCCATTAGCATATGAAGCGGATACAATGTAAACCTTTCATAGGTACTCACCGTCCGTAGTTTCTGATCTGGCTTGTGTTATACGCTTCTCTCCAACCACGATACTCCGGGCTTCCCGGTCACAAGGAATGCCTTTAGAGATACAGCGCTTGCAAGATGCGTCCTCGTCACACTTGAGTTTAGCTGCCGCACATGCTTTGCATGCTTGGGAGACTCGAGGCGCGAGGGCTGAGGCACGCTTCTGTCGCTTGCTTCCAGGTTCACTGGGGTCGTGACATGTTGCATGGCGTTTGAGTAGATCTCTATTTACGTCGATTTAGTGTGTTGCTCGATTTTAGGGAGTGGTTAGCACCAACTGTCGTCCAAATGCCTTGTCGCACACCTCACATCGAAACGGTCTATCCTGCAAGTCTTTGAGGTTTTAGCCCGAGGTTCACGGGAAGAGGGGTGAGGAGACTCACGAGATCGAATGTGACGCGTGAGATGGTCGACGCGTCCAAAGGTTCGCTGGCAATAGGAACACTGATAGTGGTTGCGTTGACTAGTCACGGAGGAAGATTGCTTTTCCTGTGAAGCTTCCATGGTCCCTGGCGTGCCGAAGGACACATATGAGGTCTGTGCCTCGAAGGAGAAGAAGATGCCATTTGATATGGTCCTGAGGCATCCGGACCCTTGCCGTCTAGACTGCCGAGTGTGACTGAGGAAGAAGGCTACCCCGCAAAAACCCCAGATCGCGTCGGGAGTCCACACAAATGTGGAGACTTCAAAAGCCAATCATCTTCTCTCATACCGCCAACTAGCAGGGGTTTCCATCCAATGGTTAGGCCGGAAGCAGATCCGCAAGGTTCCCGACTTGTACTAGTGTTTGCATGTGGAAAAAACGACTCAATGGAATAATGGAAGTCTGGGACAAAAGATATCACCACTCTGGCCCTCACCAATATCTAAAAACTGAGATTTCTTCACAAACAGCTGTCACCTATCCACAGCAATCTCTCAAGATTGACTTGCGATTTTATGCAGCCTTATCCTACTGCAAACGAAAGATTCCTTCCTGTAGTGAAAATTCCCCATTGTGTTGATTCCTTGTTTAAATTTGCCGGCTATAGGGTAGTCGTGTTGAAAGAGATCAAACAACTATCTACACATTTTGCAGACCATTGACTCCGCTCTTGTCTCCT
The DNA here is from genome assembly GCA_013363205.1 of Fusarium tuaranense. Taxonomy (NCBI): domain Eukaryota; kingdom Fungi; phylum Ascomycota; class Sordariomycetes; order Hypocreales; family Nectriaceae; genus Fusarium; species Fusarium tuaranense. Next base: position 1,799 of record JABEEN010002221.1, on the reverse strand, counting down.
TCATCTAGATAGCCAGCAATTATCCCTTGAGAATCCCACTTCTTCCTGACATCCATTAAACGTTTGCCTTGTTCCTGTCCCCAAAACCTTGTCAAACGCTTCTGGAAGTCAGAATCTCCTAGGTATGCTCCATCAGACTTATTCTTAACCTGGTCCATGATTTTCGGAACCCAGGACTGACACTCGAGATCCTTGGACTCGTCTTCCCAAATAACATAAGTGGCAAAGTAGTGGTCGGTCTGCATAGAGAGAGCCATGTCTTCCATGGTGCCATCCTCGACAGTTCGACGTGAGCCTGGTGCCATCGAGTACCATAACGAGAAAGACTTTTTGGTTGGCAACGAAGTGAATGACTCTTTGAGTACGGAGACGACATCCGCATCGTTCTGGACGTAACAGTTGTCGACAGCATACCTGTGGCCATCCGGGTTGGCGGCATGTTGATCGTCGTATTGTTCAGCAAGCGACGTGGGCTTGCAAAACCATGAGTCCACATGTCCTGGCGGTGCCGAGTCTTGCGCGGGTTGCAGAGCGGCCTGAGCTTCCTCTTCGCTGTTTTTGAATGTCACGAAGAGGATTGTGATATGCTCTCCCTCTCGTCCCTTTATGTGGTTTCCCACGGCAACAATTTCTGTGCTCTCGTCGAAATCAGATGTGATCTGGGTTTGCTGGTTAGTAAAGTGCCAAGGATACTCAATGAGCGCTCAACATACTCCGAGTACCCATGAAAAGGCTCTTTCGTAATCCTGTTTCTCGTAGATGTAGATGGAGGATCGCATGTGAGTGAAGGCAGGAATTGTCTGCAAATGAAAGCGGGTTACGACAGCTGGAAATCCTGGTAGAAAGTCAGAACTCTAGGTTCCTAGTCAAAGTCGCATTGTATCTTCTGAGTTACCTGGACCTGCTCCCCGTGCTGCCCAATACAGATCACTGTTGTCGTTCTTGTCGCAGTGCTTCTTTTCTCCGTCGGCAGTAACCACATCGACAGCTAGAAGCCTTTCGCACGCAAATCCCCAATTCTTGATATTTCATGCGTTAGCAGTATCCCGGTTATCAATGTTTGCATAGGTAATTACCTTGCAATTCCACCCCATGCCTCCTTGCAGCAGAAAACCTCCCAAAGCAACCTCTGGGCAGTGACCGCCGGGAAACATGCGTCCACGTTGTCCTAGCAACTTGTTGACCATCCTTCCAGTCATACTGGGGGACACTTGTGCCACTCCAGTAGTTTCATCCAATACAAAATCATGATATTTGCCCAGGTCAATTAGAATAGCACCCTCCCTCACACTCCAGGCTGCCCAGCTGTGCCCGCCGGACCGTACTGACACTCGCGTTCCTAGAGTAGAGGCGAGACGAACAGCCTCTACAATATGTTCTTCTCTGGTGGCTTCGACGACGGCGAGTGGCTGTCTCGACGGGCGCCGGTGATTGAAGACACGGCCGACCCTGGCCTTTTCCCAAAGGACGCTGTCTTGCCAGATGATAGGGAAGGAGGGGGGCAGCTGCGAGCGGGCGAGGTCGATTTCTCTTTGGTTGGCCATGATGAACGGGAATGAAAAGGTTGGTGATGACGTGTGATGGGTGTCCCGGGTTCTGGCTGGAAATGTTGTACGTCGATCAAGGCTCGGGTAGCTAAAGTAAATACTAGTATTAATTTCCACAAGACTAGCAAAGAATTGGCTAGCTCAAGCTTCAATCCATATACCCGATTACTCCCCCGGAAAGGGATGACTGTCCATACACGGCAAAGCACGCATGCGGTCACTCATCCGGGTAACCCGGGACCACCACACTCC
>JABEEN010002206.1:0-18724 GCA_013363205.1 Fusarium tuaranense | reverse complement strand
CTTTGGTCTATAAGCGGTTTCCTATCATAGCTTTAGCTGATTGGAAGAGGGGGGACAGGAGTTTACGACGTGGGGCTTCTCCCCCGACCGACTTTGAGCGAGGTCACGAGCCATTGTCGGATACCCGTTTTCTAAGGCAACGAAAGGACGTAGGGACTGAGAGTGGACGCATTACTAACGGAAATGGCCAGGTATCGCCAGCCATTGGAGGAGGCGGGAAGTGAAGGGACCCGCTTGTGTCCGTGCATCTTTGTACGGCACAACATGGAGTATGGCGACGAGAGAGACATACTTAAGGGGAGGATTCCCCTCTTGCGTTGTAGGACGCTTTGATGTTGGCTGGCCCAACTCAACTGCACTTTTTTTTCTTTTTTGTTTTGCAGTTGCTGGTTGAAGACGGAGGTCGAGCACTTTTGGAACAGTATGTTCAGGGTAGTCGGCTGGTCCGACACCCACACCCTAAGCGACCGAGAGGGGAGCGGGATTACATTAAGCCGGGAGGCTTAGGTACAGGATCATGACAGTGGTCATGTGATGTCGCGTGACGTGACATATATGTTTTCTTTTGTTGCCGTGTCAGCGGGGGATCCGCGTCTTTCTTTTTTTCTGGCGTCAGCCAAAACTAGGCAACACTCCTGCTCTAACGTTGACGAGACGGTCAACTTTTTTGCCCCCTCTTTTGGACGAGTCGGTACGACGAGCTTTGTTTGCAGTACGCAATCATGGACGCAGAGCGTCTTTCTCAGCAACCTGATTTCCGCGTGGTCGCGGATAACTTGAGGACTGTGTCCGATCACATCGAGAGATGTGGTAATCTACCCGCAATCGAAGGCGGGGGACGTTTTGTAGAGGCCGTGCAGGCCTTTACTGTCCAGATGCAGCAGTTCCAGTTGGAAGTGCGCCGTGACTTTGAGGATCTCCGGAGGAGGGCTACGGTGACGTAAGTGTCCTCATGACCTGGCCCCGAGAGGGGACTGTGTGGGCTGACAGCGGATGACCGGGTAGGGAATCCAATAGTATTGCTCGGATGGAGAATAGCACGGCAGTGCGTGGGGATGCAGAGATTGTGCCTCTGCTCAGTGTCAATACGGGCGAGGTGATCGAGTCCTTTCCAGACACAGTGGACGGAGTCACGGCTTTGACTGGTGAGTCATGATTTCTTTTCATTGTCAGTTGAGGTTGTACTGACATGTTGATCTTCTCGTAGCGGGAGAAGTGAATCGGATTTTGACGGAGCTGGGAGCGACGACTCTTGGTAGTCTTCCTGTGAGAAGGCGCAGGCTATTGTTGGTCATTGGTGTGACCACGCGGGCTATATGATGATTACTCTTTTCGGATGTGACGATAGCTTCATGTACTTGTGACTGTTTGTACCTTGCGAGCCACCTCCTAGGATGGGGCGAGGATTGATTTTAATAATTAAAATACTTTTTGATGACGAGCACCATAATATATAACTGGCGAGCTTTTTATGATTACTGTGATGTGAATGTAAATGTGATGTGTAAACTAGAGTCCGGAGGGCGAGGACGTAGGACGCAGCCCGAGGGATGGACAATTGTAGTTGGCCACACGTGAATAACCTCAGCCCCCGGCAGGGGCGAATACCCATTCCTTTTTCCAATACCGAACGTAGTGAGGTGCACGACGAGTCCGAGGTGACGAGGACGAAGGAGCTGCTATTAACCTCAAGAGTACTTGACCCTTTTCATTTCCCACGCCCAAATGAGAGTTGGGGATAGTGGCATGTTGCGTGCACTGAGACGAGAGGCGAAGATGGTGTAGAGTGCGGGGAACGGAGTGACCAACACAGAGAGTGGGTGGAGCGGAAGCGACACTCGACGTAGTCCAACCCGAACGTGGGTGAGGGTGAAAGAGAGATGGGGAGCGGGAGCGACCAGAATCTTCAAAATTTTTCTAGTAGGGAAAATTTCTGGATAATCCCTGTTTTTGCAAAATCTGGGATGGATTGAAAGTAGAGAGTGTTAGCGAACGTAGTGAGCTTACCAGCTTATAGACTAGCGAGAGTGACGGCCGACAGGCCAAACGGGAGCCCCTAACTTTGGTCTATAAGCGGTTTTATGACAAGAGCTTGCTCTGGGCTCATGAACACGGGGACAGGACTTTAGGCCGTGGGGTTTCCCCGTGACCTTCCAAGGGACTTGCTCCCTGGTTGGTCCCACGTCTTACTAGGCGACAGCCAGTTGACTGGTACACCCGTCAAATAAGGACTGCAGCGACAGTAGGAGCGGAGGGAGGGGCAGTAAGGGAACGAACAGTGCTAACGTTGTGAGTGGACGAGGTGGGGCAGAAGGGGCCCCCACTTATGGACGTACGGATGGTACGCCAGAATCAGTGGACGGAGCAAGCACTGCGAGTACATAAAGGGACAGGGTCCCCTCATCGCGGCAGCGAAAAGGTTTTCTGGAAAACTCTTGTTTACTTTTTGTGTGAGCCAGAGGCGAGTCAATCTTTTGACCGTTAGGTCACCTGTTGCACAGACGGCAACTGGACATTCTATTTAGCCGTAGACACGGCGGGGGCGACACAGTGGTGAGCCTCAATTCTTTATTTTGTATCGCAGAGCGATTAAATACAGGCAAGCGGGACTGTGGTCACCGTGGTGGACGAGCGAGAGCGATGTCATTCGAGTCCGGTGGGACGATGGAAGATGGTACCGTTAGGGCATTGGAGTCGAAGGATGAGACGGCTCCCCTTCTTAGCTTTGTGCCTTTTCTGCAATGGGAGATCCCGTGGATCGACCCGACCGATGTGAGGTTGGTTCTTCGTGGACTTGTCTCCGCGTTGAGGCGGAAGTATTATGTCGTCAGACATGACCCCGATCCGGGTTCTGTTAGCATCACACAGCTGGGAGATGTGTGTATACATTTTGTGGATGTATTGGAAGAGCAGCGCGATGAGGAAGGAGAGGGACGGCAGGCCCGATATCAGCACGATATGATCAAGGAGTTGATCTCCGGTGTGCTTGGCCACATGTCGTTGTGGCTGAGAGGCGAGGCAGCCTTATCTCATGAGTGGATACAACGTGGCGTGTTGTGTCCCAAGACGATCTATGACGCATGGGCGGCATTTAGCGAGACGGGTAGTCTGGCCGACTTGGAGGAGGCTATCATCAAGGCAAAGGTTGTGCTGTTGAGGCCGGGGGCCTGGATGTTATCGGAGATGACGAAAGAGTGGGTGAGGGCATGGAAGGCCCGTCAGACTTTTGCTTGGCTGTGTGAACTCGAGGATGTCAATGTAATTGAGAGTGCCGAGGGTGTATTATCTGTATTGGATCCGACATTTAGACGGAAGTCGATTCGGACGGTGACTTGGAGTAGAGAGTATTTACTTAGTTGTGCGGAGGCATGATCTAGTGACTTGTGTGAAAGGTGTAGATTTCCTATTTTGGAAGTGTAGATAGCTTCAAACTTTTGTGACCCATGATGTTGTGATGTGATATGATTGCGAGCCCTGACCTTAAGATGGGGCGAGACACTAGACTTAAAATAACACTTTTAATTGTCGAGACCCATCTATCTTGACTATGCGAGCATGATTTGATTGTGACTATGTGTGACTGTAAATATCTTCAAGAGATCTTCCCGGACCCGAGGAGGAACGACGCAGGGGGAGGGATTGACAATTGCGTTAACTCAAGTGAAGAGTTAAGAATCCCAAGCAGGATTCCTTTTCCCAATACCGAACGTAGTGAGGTGCACGACGAGACGAACGAGAGTGAGTCGACGGAGCTGCTAAGAACCTCAAGAGTACTTGAGTTGTTTTTCCCTTTTGCCCAAATAGTAGTTGGGTATGCCCTCATGTTGTGTGCACTGAGACGGTGGGCGAAGGTGTGAGAGAGTGGGGAACGGATGTGACCAACACAGAGTGGAGGGAGCGGGTGCGCGACCGTAAGATTGTCTCCTGGACCGGTAGGGGAAGGGGACTCAGAGGGCCTGATGGCCCGACCACGCAGCCAAATTTTCAGGATTTGGATTTGTATGGGATCTTTCGTAGATAATCCCTGTTTTGGCATTTTCAGATCTGGATTGAAAGTAGAGAGTGTTAGCGAACGTAGTGAGCTTTCCAGCTTATAGACTAGCAGGAGTGACGCTGGTCACAGCAAAACGGATGCCCTAACTTTGGTCTATAAGAGGATTTGGGGATACAGGGGACCCCAACTGACTTACGAGGTGCTTGCACCCGTTGGCAGAGACCGCGGCTTTAGTCGGCTTGTCCGACATTGCCCGGCATCCCGCTTTTTAATGCAGTGGAGGGAGGGACGACCGGAATGGAAGAACCATAACGGAAGGCATAGCGTACGCGTCAATGACTGGAGGCACTGGGAAAGACAAGGGTCCCAGTAGGCTGGGTTACGTAGGTAACGAATCAGGAACTGAACGGCCGTTAGTGGAGAACACGACGGGAGAGTGGAGCCACTTGGTTTGTACGAACCAATTGCTTTGCATTGCGTAGCAGTTAGGCCGACATGGGCGGCCCTACAAGAAGGCCAGCAGGCCGTCAACTGTCGCGAGACAGAGTCAGACACTTTACGTTCTGACATTTTTCTTTCTCTTGTGCACTTTCTCTTTGCGAGTAGCAAAAGAAACTATACTGACCGACAACGCAAGGTTGGAGATCGTGGGACACGACTGTGAGCGGGAGCGAAACAGATTCTACGGATACACACGTCAGTGTGTGTCATTGACCGATCGCGACAGCGGAGAGACAGAGCCTTAGCCAAGGCGGACTGGTGTGCGTGACGCACCTTTGTCACATCGTGTGTGTTGGTTGGCACAGAGGGCCACCATCGTTTTTTTTTATCGTGGGCAGGTGAGTGACCGGCCCCTCCATTCTGTTTCCGGTTAGGAAATGACGTCAGGTACTGACAAACATCCCAGGGGATTCTAGGCGCCAAAAGCACGGGCGCTAGATTGGTGTGTCTACCCTACACGGAGGCGGCGGCCGACGATTGAACAGAGAGATGGCTGGATCAGAGGATCCTGCGCGTGAGCGTAAGCCAGAAGGCTGTATTTGCACGGTCGAGTGGACCGGCGATGGCGACAACGATTTCGACTGGTATTACAAGTCACAGTGTCCTGTGGCACTGAAGGATCACCCCCTACACAACCCTTTTTTTCAGATGGTTTGGGACCATGGCCACGGATGGGGCATGGCACCCTCTGGTGCTGGTATCACCATTGATGACGGCGGGGTAAGACGTCATAGGTACCCATTTTATGTGTCAGTGGACTAATGACTATGAGCAGAAGCGACAGGATCCACCTTTTAGGAGATAGGTTGATACGGCATTCCTCAGAGCAGGAGGAATTATTATATAGGCGAACGGCAGGAGCAGAATGAACTGGACAGTGAATAGGATGGGTATCTTTTTTCGAGGGAGGAGGAAAAAATAAAAGGGATGGAGTGGGGACGACATCATACTTGGAGGTAACCGGGTAGTTACCTAAAATGGACATGGCGATAGCTTCAATTTTCAATCACTGTTTTATCTGCGAGCCTTCACTCATATGTGGGGCGAGTCAATAATATTTTAAATAACACTTTAAAGTGACGAGCACGCACACGGATTTATATTTTCCTATGGCGAGCAGTTGGTTAGATGTAATTATTTCAATTGTATATGTATTGTGGAGCAAGAGTGGTGGGAGTGACACCCACTATAGTCCCGAGCGGATGAGCGAGCGTAGCGAGGGAAGACTGAGGGCTTGACAATTTCTTTTTCCTCCCCGGAGGGGCAGAGGACAGAGTCCTTTAATCTACCGACCGTAGGGAGGTGCGGAGCGTAGACGAGCAGCGCGAGTCGATGCGAGGTTACAAGCATCACGTTAAGATGCGATGCCTTTTTTTTTCCACGCCCAAACGACAGTTGGGAATGGCTTCATGTGAGATGAAGAGGATGGACCGAGATGCGGGGCACGAGGTGTTGTGTGTGGGGAGCGAAAGCGACCACAGGACGTAGTCAGACCCGAACCAGGGTGAGGGCAGAGAAGAGGGGGAGACTGTGTCGAGCCCGGATTCACTTCAGATTTTTTTTAATAGGGATCTTTCGTGGAATGACCCTGTTCTTGCGATTTCAGAGCTGGATTGAAAGTAGCACTTGTTAGCGAACGTAGTGAGCTTACCAGCTTATAGACTAGCGAGAGTGACGGCCGACAGGCCAAACGGGAGCCCCTAACTTTGGTCTATAAGAGGTTTTTCTTGAGTGGCTTGACCACCTTGAAAATTCTGGGGCTGAGCCACAAGTGGCGAAGTAGGGGTCCCCAGGTCACGTCTTCCCAAGTGCTTGCACGGGTTGACTGATTACCCGTTAAATAAAGGAGTGGAGGGAACGTACGGACCGAAACGGATGAGTCATAGCGTAGTGAGTAGCGTTAGCGTGAGGAACGAAGGGTGTGGGTGACGGCAGCAGGGACCCACTTACGGTCGTAACTTGAGGTACGCCGGTTTGGGGTATATAAGGGGGGCCTTCCCCCCTTCCAGATCTCAACGTAGGTTGACTGACAGAACTGGGTTCTTCATTGTGCTTTGCACTTGTCTTGACGAGAGTCATTATTTTGCGTCGGGCGCAAACATACAACTACGCAGGTGCGGTAGAGGAACAGTGTGACGATTGATTTTGTCTGTGAGCTCAGCTGAGCGATCGTTATTGATTTCTATTCTGCGAGCGGGAAGCGAGGCAGCTTGGATCATGTCGCGAGACAGTATGGCGGTGACGCAACAGGTCGACGTTGGTCGCCTGGATCTTGAACGGGGTAGTGAGCCCGATTGTCACGGTGATCGTGACGAATGTGGACAGCAGTCTGGTGAGCTGCTACTGTTGACTCTTGACAGCCAATGTAGTCTATGGGACCAGAGGGACCGTGTGCTGTCGACTCTCATTGATGCTATGGGGCATCTGGAGCCGGGATGGCTCGTTTCTTTTGGTGCGACGGGGGAGCACGTGCGGAGTAGGCGACGCTGGCTTGATCACCTGTTTGAGCGCTTGGGCCGCGAGTTCGGTCTGGAGTCCTTTGGCCTACCTGCTGGTCAGGTGGAGCACACGACCATGGGGGAGTCTGGGTACCCTCGGCTGTACGAGGGAGACTTTTTGGATGTGTTGAAGCACTTGAGTGCCCTCTATGTGGCGCAGAGAGCCACGGGTAAAGACACTCTGAGAGTGAAGGCGACGGGGGGAGCCACTGTGCAAGTCGGCATGGAGGACGAGTTTGTATACGACGAGTTCTTGAGTCTCGTTGTGAGATGCCGCGAGGCTGGAGAAGTGGAGTCACTTCGGGCTCTCTTGCTAGCTGGCTATGCGAAGCACGTTTGGGAACGTGTGATGGAGGGATGTAGCCCGACGGCTGAGTCGTATTGGAGAGATTGGTCTCGTCTGCGGCAGCTGTGGGAAGCAGAGATGATGTTTTTGGGTCGTCTGTGGACTTGAGGGGGCATTGTGGGCCCCGATTGCAACACCAGAGTGTCAGAGTGGATTGCCGGATTAGGCAACGTAGATAGTGTCGTTCCTTTGTTTGTTATGATTCTTTTTTGTTATGTAGTTTGTGATTGTTATACTTTGCGAGCCTTTTATCCTTAAGATGGGGCGAGTCATTCTTTTTTAATTGAGTTTGCGTGACGAGCACCACTTGATCCTTTATGCGAGCTGTGACATGATTTGTGACGTTGTAAATTGTAAATTGTAAAAGACTTTCCTGAATCCCGAGGAGGGACGACGCAGGGTGAAGGATTGACAACAGACTTAACTCGAGTGAAGAGTTAACCCTCCCAAGCAGGAGATCCTTTAATTCTACCGAGCGTCAGCGAGGTGCGGAACGAGTCCGACGACAGGAGGACGAAGTGAGGTTACAAACATCACGCAAGATGCGTTCTCATTTCCTCCCCGCCCAAACGACAGTTGGTGATACCCTCACGTTTGACACGAAATGGGACAGTAGTCCAACATGACCCCGAGTGGGGGGTGATGAGCAGCACGGAGTGTGAGGGAGCGGCAGCGACCGTACATGTTGACCCGAACTTGAGTGAGGGACACGAGGGGGAGGGAGACCGACCCCGGATTCACGACCAGAAATCTTCAGATTTGAATTTGTTAGGCAAATTCCTGGATTGAAGTGGAATCTTCACTTTCTGAAATGGAATGAAAGTAGCACTTGTTAGTGCCGTAGGCACAGATGTGAGCGGTAGCGAACATTAATCTCTTATAGACGCTAACGCGAGGTACGGTGCTTGCACCAAACGAGCGGCCCTAACTTTGGTCTATAAGCGGTTTTGTTTTCAAGCGACAGCTGATTACAAATCGGGGGAAGGAGCAACGCGACTGATGGGGGCCCCCCGACCGACTTCCCAAGTGACTAGTCACGGGTTGGCGGATACCCGAACAATAAGGAAACGAAAGGAAGGATGACTGGAGTGTACGGGCAATAATGTAGCGAGTAGCGTAGGCGTACAGGAGCGGAAGGACATGGGAAGTCAGGGCCCCATGTAGGTCGGGTGAGTCACGCGTGACGAACGAATCAGAGTGTGAACGACCGTTTGTGGATCACTCGACGGGAGAGAGGGATACTTAAAGGCGCTGAGCGCCCACATCCAGAGGATACGAGTTTCCCAGAAATCTCGTCCTTCATTTCTTTTTTATTGTCCTCATCATCCTGCAGTGGCAGGTGCTTGTTGCGACCGAGGGGGAGCACTACATGGACTCATGTTCCCAGAGGGACTACGACCGGTGTGGAGGGAGTTTTACTTCATTGCTTTCTGTCGGAGACAGCTTCGCGAGAAGATCGAGACGGTAGATGGCCACAGAGTGGCATAGTTCTGCAGAGCAGAAGGTCAAGGAGCACATGAGAGTGCGACGGGATGAAGAGTCTTCTTCCTTATGCCGTGGATCGGCTTCATTGTATCTCGAGCTCAGGGCGAGGAGGGAACAGGGTGACTGTGTTTTTACACGTAGGTCAAAGCTCGGGAGGGCTTTGCGACACTCGTGGTGTGTCTTGACAGTTTGCTTCTGGGAAGCGAAGGTTCTCCTGCAGAGATTGCGGGAGCTGCCCGACCGGCTGAAGGAGGGCATGATCTGTTGGTTTTGGCTTGATATGGAGCCAGAGGCGCTGTGGCCGGGGTATCCGGACGCGTGCACGTTAGCTTTGCTCTTGACTGGAGTGCCCAAGTCTTTTACGCTGCGAAGGGTTGCTGCGCTTGTGATCGAGGGCGGAGTCCGAGTTGGTTTTGAGACTGTGTCGTTGGCAGATGCCGAGTGTAGCCCGGGTTGGGCTATTCATGTGTTTCCGCATCGAGGTAATTTCGAGTATTGGTTCTACCGACACGAGAGTGTCCTACAACAAGCTCGTAGAGCGGGTGAGATACATCCGGGGGATGATGACTCTGCACGTGAGTTGCCTTTGTCTAGAGTCGTGGAGGAGGAGCCTGAGGGGTCGAAGGCCCGGAGAGTAGCTTCGCGTAGGAAGAGGGAACCTTTAGCTGAGCTAAGGGTGTAGAGAGTGATGTGTTATGTAGTAGCGACACCGGGAGTCGGGTATTGATTTCCTAATATGGATATGAGGATAGCTTCTTGTGTGAGCCCATCATGACTTAACGGACATGGGGCGAGACTGATTTAATACTTTTAAATATCTAATTGTCGAGACCCATATACTTGGCGAGCATTGAATTCTTTTTCTGTGATTGTGATTTGATGTAAATGTGATTGTAATCGTAGAGATAAAACACCATGGACATGGGTTACGTAGAGTGTGGAACACGGATGGTGATAGCATCACCCATTACAGTCCCGAGCCGACGATCGTAGAGAGGAGTGAGGGATTGACAACTTCTTTTAACCCTCGGAGAGGAAGCAGACACTCCTTTCATTACCGAACGTAGTGAGGTGCGGAGCGAGATGGAACGGAGTGACATCGTAGCGAGGTTATAAACATGACGCAAGATGCGTTCTCTCTCCCTTGCCCCTTGCCCCTCAACACCATGAGGATGGGGTTGGCGTGTATCACGAGAGTGTCAACTTTACGGTAGGTAAAGGTGGGAGTGGAATGGGGACGAGTGGGGTGCACGAGGACACTAGGATAGAGGGAGCGTATGCGACCGACACCACGCAATGTGGGAGGGGAGACGGGTCGACCCTCACCAGAAATCTTCAGATTTGAATTTGTATGGCAAATTTCTGGATAATCCCTGTTTTTTTCAATTCAGACCTGGATTGAAAGTAACAACTGTTAACGACCGAAGGGAGTTTAGGCGACGGTAGGAGCCTAACCTGAGCTTATAGACTAGCACGAGGTACGCGCGTCAGCGCAAACGAGGGCACCTAACTTTGGTCTATAAGCGGTTTGTTTTCAAGCCTTGGCTGATTACAAAGCTGGGGACAGGAGCGATAGCGACGTGGGGCTTTCCCCAGCAGGTCTTGGAGCAGCTTGCCTGCCCTTGACCGTTCCGTCGAACAATAAAGAAGCGGATGGAACGTAGGACTGGAGCGGATGACTCAATAGGGTAATGAGTAGCGCGAGCGTCAGGAATGGACGTAAATGGGTGAAGGCATCAGGGACCCATTTTTTTATGGTCGTAACTTTGTTGCGGGCATAAGTGGATACCCCGATGGGGGGAGGGGTATATAGATGGGCTGTCGCCCACTTCGCAGAGCGAGGAGACGTTCCCGGGAACTCTCTCTTCTTTTTATTTTTTTCCTTCCCACCTGGCGAGGTGGACTGAATATGCGCTGTCGCGCAAACACTTTTACCAGTAGCCGTGGCCACGGCGATGGGCGAACAGAGAGAGCATGTCCCTTTTCTCTTTCTTTTTAATCCCGTGAGGGATCACTCGATGTGGAGAGAGTGGGCTATGGGAGACAGGTCGCTGGCGCTCCATAATAGCACTACGTGCTGGTGGTAGCCGAGGGGACGAGGCGATTCAGAGAATTGAGCCGGGCAGGCGAACGCGATCGGGAGAGAGTGGGCCAGTGGTGACAGGGTCGCTACGCTCCATAGGACGGCTACGCCGTGTGTGGTAGCCGGGTGAGGGACGAACGCCGGTTGTTTTCTATTGGGCCGACAGGTGGAGGCCGTTGTGGGGGCGACGAGATGGAGCCCTTGTTTTCGGTCGACCAGGGGGGAGACGATGACCGGAACGAGAGGTGAGGTCACTTGGCATCGAGTGGGGATTCCACGAGAAGATGTGATGGTGGTAGCCGAGGGAGGAGGCGAACTCTTTCTGTAGCCCTACAGTCCCTCCGCGGTGCTCGTGGTGACATCCCTAGACCCCTCAAGGGGCAATTGAGGGCCATTTTGGTTATTTTGGTACCTGTCAAGGTATACAGTGACGAGACTGGGGTCGAGTTTTCCTTTTATGTGGACACCGGTAGAGGTGGACGAACAGAGAACAGTGAGTGTAGTGACACGGTTTCTGATGAGAGCCCCGGAAGTGGAGGGGCAGTATGAGATTGGTGGTGCCGACCGAGAAGGGGAGGCAGTTGATTGATGTGTAGAGTGTGACAGTGGGAACACAACACCAAGAGGTGGTAGATTGCCTGATTAGGAAGTGGAGATGACTTCACTTTTCTTTTCCCTTTTCTTTACGCGAGCCTCACCATAACTTGGAGTGGGGCGAGACAAATAACTATTTAACTAAACTCGTTTGACGAGACCCAGCCCATTACCTGGCGAGCTTGAATTATATTTGTGATTGACTTTTTCGTGACTGTAAATGGAATGTGAATGTAGATATGTAAACAGAGTGATTGTGTCAACGTAGACTGTAGATGTGAATCGTGATTGTAAATGTGATATGTGTAGCCTCAACCATTGTAGTCCCGTAGCAGGAGGAGCGCATGCGACGGTGTGCGTAGGGATTGACTAGTAGTCTTAACTCGAGTGAAGAGTTAATCCCCCAGACATTCAGTCCTTTCCTTTACCGACCGTTAGGGAGGTGCGGAACGAGTGCGACGACAGGAGCACGAAGTGAGGTTACAAGCGTTCGTAAGATGCTTTGTCCCTTTTTACCCCTCAACACGAGCTGTGTTCTTTTCCCACGCCCAAACAGTAGTTGGGAATAGTGTCAAGTGCGACACGACTCCAGGATGGACCGAAATGCAGGGCATGAGGGGTAGTGTGTGAGGGAGGGCGTAGGCCCGACCGTAAGACGTAGTCCACCCCGAACGAGAGAGAGGGGATGAGATGGGAGCGTGAGCGACCAGAAATCCCAGATTTCGTTTTGTATGGGATCTTTCGTAGATAATCCCTGTTTTTGACATTTCAGGACTGGAATGAAAGTAGCACTTGTTAGCGAACGTAGTGAGCAACCTAGCTTATAGACTAGCGAGAGTGACGGCCGACAGGCCAAACGGGAGCCCCTAACTTTGGTCTATAAGCGGTTTCAACCCTTGAGTCACTTGTGACCTTGGGTGAACTGGGGCCGAGGAGTAAGCGACGAGGATGGGGACCCCAGACGGGCTTTGTAGGCCTCCGGCCCAATGACCGATACCCGTTCAATAACGACAGGAGTGACAGCAGGAGCGGAGGGAGGCACAATAAGGGAACGACGAACGTACGGAGGGAAGTGGACGGAAATGGGCGAGGGTCCCATTTTTTATGGTCGTAGCTTGCGTGCGGGCATAAGTGGATACCTTGAGCAGGCGAGAGGTATAAGAGGGGCAGTGGCCCCCTCATCGCAGCGGCGACAGATTTCCCTGGAAACTCTGCTTTCTTTCTTGTTCGAGCTAGACAGTGAGTATGTGCTGATGCACTTTCATTTCGACAGTGGTCGATAACAGCGCCAGGGCGCGGACAACTTTTACTCGTATAGAGTTGGATCATTCGGGAATGATTCCATCACCGCCTTCTTCTTCATCGTCGTCCATGACGATGGATTGGGACGAGCAGGAGCGAGTCGACACTCGTACGGAGTCAGAGACGGAGTTATGGGGCCCAGAGGGCTCTGTACCTTTTTGTAGCCCGACGTTGCTGAGGAGGGCACTGTGTCACCAGCTGACATGCTGGTTGAGCGAGGAGGATTCCGAGCCTGTGCAGATGGGAACGGAGTGGATTGACGACCAGGGAGTCCTGCACTTTAGGAACTCGACGGAGATCGAGATGGGCTTGGCCCTGTTGAGGGTGAACCCGACAGCTGCGGCAGCAGTGGATTTGTTAGCTCTCCTAAGCACCGGGAGGTGCGGGGATGTCGCTGTGCGACTGGGTGGTCTGCTGACTACCTTTATGGCCTGGGCCATTATCTGGATGGCTGAGTACCCCAGAGGGGTTGACGTCTTGGACCCACGTGTCTTGGCTGACCGTTGTAGTGAGGTCCTTACAGTGGGCGATGGTAGGATCGCCATGGGTGATGTAGACGACTGGGTGGAGTCGATCCCTGTAGTGACGATGACTGTTCCGCAGTGGAGGAGTGAGTGCGGGCAGCACGACTTTGCTATGTTCTGGGTGATGGCTCACCAGTGGCTTCATGAGAAGACATGTTCCCTTCTTGATAGGAGGATGCATGCTGTACAGCGTGATGTGGGACAGTATTTAGAGGTGTTCAATGATGTTAGCGGTAGCGATTGGACCGAGGAGGACGAGGTCTCTGTGTACTAGTTTCCCGATTGGGAACTGGTGATAGCTTCAATGCGTGACTATTTTTATGGTTTTTTTTTTCAGCGAGCCCTTAATATAGAGTGGGGCGAGACAATATAGTTTAAATAACACTTTAAAGTGTCGAGCCCCTCTTCTCGACTTGACTGGCGAGCGTGACTTGAATTGGTATTTTTTGTGACATGAATGCAGATGTAGAGTTAAATGTGAATGTAAACGTAGACAACACCAAGAGGTGTGACGTAAGACGTAGTAAGTGAAGTTGAGTATGACTTCACCCACAGTCCCGAGCCGACGATCGTAGAGAGGAGCGGAGGGCTTGACAACTTGAGTTGCACCGCCGGAGGCCCGGAGTACGTAGTCCTTTAATCTACCGAGGAGCCGTAGGCGACGATGGTGCGGAACGAGTCGACCGGTAGGGAGACGTAGTGAGGTTATGATAACCTCAACAGCACTTGACTTCACTCCTTACCCGAACTGGAGTTGGGAATACCCTCACACGTAATGTGATCGGAGACAGTGGGGCGGAGATGTAGGTGGAGAGAGTGTACACGAGCACACACGGAGTGGGAGGGAGCAAGGGCGACCGACACATGTAGACCCGGACCGAGAGGGGAGGGGCGACGACGACTTTTTCTGCTGGGAAAAGTTGAGATTTGGATTTGTTAGGAAAAATCCTAGATAATCCCTGTTTTTGCAAAATCTGAGCTGGAATGAACGTAGTGAATGTTAACGACCGTAGGGAGAATAGGTGGCGGAGCCACCAACCTGAGCTTATAGACGCTAACGCGAGTGACCTGGAACAGGCACGAAGCGGTGCTCTAACTTTGGTCTATAAGAGGATTTGGGGATTTATGGGGCCCCCAACGCCTTCCTAAGAGGCTTGCCTCAGGTTGGCGACCACGTCTTTGAAGCAGCGCCCTCGCTGCCAATGACTGGATCCCGTTCTTACTAAGAGTAGTCATGGAACAGGGTGGAATGCTACCGAATTCTAACGGAGTGAGTCACGTATGTGGCAGGGAACGGAGGCACTGGGAAAGACAAGGGTCCCAGTTGTGCCGTTTTTTTTGTTACGGCCATGAGTGGAGTACCCCACTCCTCGTAGAGGTATAAGACACAGCGTGTCGCCCACCCAGAGGGTCTGCAATGTTCTGGGGAACTTGCTCTTCATTTCCAATTCTTTTGGAATGAGCGTGGCTCTCTGCTTTGACAGTGTCAAACAGTTGGCTTCTTCTTGCACAGAGTGCATCATGAGTTGGTGGACCAACGAGTTGCTTTTTTTTTTCTTTTATCGTCGGGTAGACGATTGACCGACTGAGAAGGAGGCGACAGTGGCTCGTGAGAGCCTGGTGAGTAGGTACGAACTGTGCATGCCTTCCGTTGCGACACAGATGTGTTGAACGATGCCTTTTGTCTGCATTTCCCGAACAGGGTTTGGGATTGATTGTGTGTATACACGAGGTGAACGGGTGGTGAGCCGGGTACACGAGAGCCCGGGGGGCGAAGGTGGTCATTTGCTTCTGCTGAAGCACAGGCCTGATCTTGGATCGGAGGAGCAGAGCGACTTGTTTTTTAGTCTCGTGACGATTCTGGCGGGGACAGAGGACGCCGCGTCGATACCCTTTTGGGACGAGGGGCAGCTGCACCGGAGTCGTGATAACCTGGAGGGGTTATTTACACTGCTGTGTATTCGCTTTACAATGGACTACGTACATGTGTCGCCGGGACGGCTGATGAGCGGCAGCTCGGGTGAGTCGGGAGACGAACAGACTGACTTGGGATCCTTACTCGATCGGTATGACGAGTATGCATGCGGCAGCATCTTGACCTTGATGTCAGTGGACACGAACTCACGTGGAGAGTTTAATTGGCGGAGGCCGACTGGACTGGGCGAACTGGTGAGCATGTGTTGGCAAACAGGCAGGTGGAGAGACCTGCGATGTGTCATCATGGCTTTGTACATGGATGACCTTGTGCGAGAGCACACGAGACGGAGACCGTCGGAGGATAAGACAGCATGGAAGCTGGCTTTGAAGTTTAGATATATATTTCATATGGAGATGGAGCGGATGCGGAATTTGTGGATACAGTATGTTAGTGATGTAGGGTAGTAAACACTATGTGGAGTAGACTGTCAGTCTATTTGTGTGATGTGAATAGCTTCACTTTTTCTTCGTGACATTGACTTTAGCTGCGAGCCCTGACTACGACGTGGGGCGAGACATAAAATACAATTGATTTTAACATGGTCGAGCACCATGACTCCTTTTTAACACCAGCGAGCAACTTGATATGTATTTGTGATCTCTACTTGTGATGTAAACTGTAAAAGTAAATCGTAGATGTGAATTGAAATGGTGTCGTAGACACAAACGTGAAGTGTAAACCGGAGACGGAGAGGTAGACGTGAGGATGCAACACCAGGTATTGGTGGGGTCAGTAGACTTGAAGCGGGATGGGAATAGCTTCACATACGAGTCCCGTAGCGGGAGGGAGGCATCGACCGGTGCGCGTAGGGATTGACAATGGTAATTGGCCCTCAGGTGGTAACCTCCACCCGAAGCAGAGACTGCTTTTTCTATACCGAGCGACAGCGAGGTGCACGACGAGACCGACGGCAGGAGGTCGAAGGAGCTGCTACTCACGGCGTCAACACTTTGACTGTCCCTCTCCCGCGCCCGACTTTTGGTGGGAAAAGTTGGATTTTGCTTTTGTTAGGCAAATTCCTGGAATGAGCCTGTTTTTCACATTTCAGGACTGGAATGAAAGTAGCACTTGTTAGTGCAGAGCACACGATTACGCGAGGGACGAGCGTAATTTACTCTTATAGACTAGCGAGAGTGACGCGCGACAGCGCAAACGGGAGCCCCTAACTTTGGTCTATAAGCGGTTTCGTTTTCAAGCGGTCAGCTGATTACGAAAGGTGGGGGAGAGCGACAGCGAGGGGACCCTCACCAGGCCTTTGAGTGCTTGCACCATTGGCCGTTACCCGTACAGTAAGAGACGGAGCAACGTATGGCCGCGGAGGCGTCGTGTAATAAGGGAACGAACAGGGTACCCGTCGAGAGTGCACGCAAACGGGAAGTCAGGGCCCCGTTTAGGCTCGTACTTTGTGGTACGGCCGTAAATGGATCCACGAGGGGGGGAGTGGGCCACGTGATGAAAGGTATATTTCATACTTCGCGGCAGCGACTGAGTTGGATCTAAACTCAGACTTGTATTTATTTTTTTTTTCCTCATTGTCCTGCGGACGCAGACACTTGGGTCAGTACTGGCCCTTTTTCCTTTCCCCTCGCAGCCGGTATGGCGAGAAGGACATGACTCTTGGATAAGAGCATCTTTGGTGGTGACGCTGCGCTGGCGGGTTTAGGTGCTGTCGCACCGTTGGTAGCCCTATGATCGAACAGCGTGAGGTTGTTGAACGGCGTGTGGCCGTGGACCCGTATGGAGACGGGTTGGTGTTTCCTGATGACCTAGAGGGTCACTTTCTCCTTCTTACGGCGGGGGCCGTATCTGTTATTCAAGCCCAGAGGGCTGAAGTTGGGACTTGGTTGTCCACTGTGCTGGAGCACATGGATGTCCCTTATGCGCAGGCGGAGTCGCGCGGTCTTGAGGACGTGGCCACGGTGGTGTTGTGGGCACTCTGTCAGAGGTTTGACCTCGGCTTTATTTTGTGGAGCTGGGCCTCAGTAGATGGACCAGTCTTGGTCACGACGGGGGAGTGGACTGAGCCCGATGATGCATCGTTTGTGGCGCAGTTGCATCGCTATCCTTTCTTGTGTGCCCGGAAGGGTAACCTGTGTGATGGAATCACCTGTGACTGTACGCGAGTACATGGTCATGTTAAACACGGCAGTGTGAGTGAGGGAGACGTCCCGAACCTGCTCGCCCGTAGGGTGGCTTCTAGTATTGCGGCCGATAAGGCCGTGTTGTTTCGTGGTTTTCTTTCCTCTTTTTACCTCAGAGAGGTTGCTCTTTTTGTGGCAAAGGAGAGTGCAGAGGAGAGTATGGGCAGTAGCCCTTGGCTTAGCCGTGTTGAGAATCTATTTCGCTGGGCGAAGGTGGCCGCATCGTTGGGTACATGAGATGCGCAGTGGACGATTACCGAATGAGGCATGGGAATAGCCTCACTTTCTGGTTTGTGCATGTGACTGTGACTTTGTTTGTGTGAGCCTCACAATAACTTGGAGTGGGGCGAGTGATACTTATTTTTTAAATAGACTCGTGATCGAGCACCACTTCTTCCTTTGAATTGATTTGGCGAATTGTGATGATGATTGATTGTATGACTGTGATCTGAGGTTCCATTTGTGATTATGAATATGTAGATGTGAAATGTAAATGTAGGAGTAAGAAGGCATGGGGATGACTTCACCCACTGTAGTCCTGAGCCGGGAGGGAGGCATCGACCGGTGCGGTGAAGGATTGACAACTAGAGTTAATTCGAGGGAGAAGTGAACTCCCCGACTCATCATTCCTTGCCTCAATACCGAGCCCGTAAGGGCGAAGGTGCGGAGTGAGTGTGAACAGAGTGAACACGATACGAGGTTATGATAACCTCAACCCGACTTGTCTTTCCCTCTTACCCGAAACGTAGTTGGGAATACCCTCACGTTGGATTGCGTGGAGTGGCAACGGAAGAGGGGAGCATGTGGGTGCGACCGTAACACAGTACCCTGGACCGGTAGGGGAAGGGGACAGAGAGAGCACGGAGGTGCGACACCACGTATGTGGGAGGGGAGACGGGTCGACCCTCACCAGAAATCTTTGATTTTGAAATTGTATGGCAAATTCGTAGAATGAGCCCTTTTTTGACATTTCAGACCTGGATTGAAGGTAGCACCTGTTAACGAACGGAGTGAGTTTGGGCGAGGGACGAGCCTAACCTGAGCTTATAGACTAACGCGAGTGACTTGCCGTCAGGCAAAACGAGCGACCTAACTTTGGTCTATAAGCGGTTTTTACCCTTGAGTCACTTGTGACCTTGGGAAAACTGGGGAGAGGAGGCTTGCCGACGAATGGGGACCCCAGACCACGCCTTTAGGCAGATTTATCTGCCATTGGCTGGCACCCGTCAAATAGCGTAGCGGAGGGAACGTATGTACTGCAGCGGAGGGGTGCTAACG